>PVJS01010330.1:0-48257 GCA_004027185.1 Glis glis | reverse complement strand
CTGAATTAGTGGTTGCTCCAATCCTAAGACTCCAGCTCTTAGACCGTTCGACCAGCTACTGGTTCCTCTGACCCTCCACGTGCAGTCAGAACCTGGGACTACATTGCTGCAAACTGTAAGCCATCTGATAAATCCTTTTTTTTAAAAAATATACTCATTCTGTGTATTCTGTTAATCTAGAGAACCCTGTCCAATACAAACACTAAAACACTTATAAGAAATTTAAATATATTTTGCCCTTCCTTCCTTCCTTCCTTCCTTCCTCCCTCCCTCCCTCCATCCCTCCTTCCTCCTTCCTTCCTTCCTTCCTTCCTTCCTTCCTTCCTTCCTTCCTTCCTTCCTTCCGTGTGGTCTTATTTGGTGAACTGTCACCGCTTTAGTCATTGAGTTAAAAAACAAACTGTTTGTCTCTGCTACTGCCCCCTCACAACACAGAACAAGCCATCAGTTCTGTGGTAGACACCAGCTGAAGTGTCTTCTAATTCTATTCAATTCTGACATTATCTATCTGGTTGAAAGCTCAGTCCCACAAGACTGCCACCCACTTCTGACACCAATCAGGAATCTGGGCTTCCTACAACTCCCTTCTCAGGTTCAATTGATTTGCTAGGGTGGCTTGCAGAACTCAGGGAAACACAGTTGTCAGCTTATTGTAAAGAGTACAAATAAACAGCCAGGTGAGGAGACATCTTCGGCAAGGTCTGGAAGGGTCCCCAGCAGAGGAACATCCATCCCTGGGGAATTAGGGTGTGTCACCCTCCCAGCTTCCTGACTTGTTGTCTTTGACTTCCTAGAAGGTCTGCAACCCCTGTCTTTTGGGGTTTTATCAAAGCTTTATCACATAGGCATGATTGATTAAATCATTGGTCATTGGTGAACAACTTAGCCTTCATTCCCTCTCCTCTCCCCAGAGGTAGATATGGAGCTGAAAGTCACAACCATCTAACCAGGTGAACAGCCCCCATGCTAAGGCTACCTAAGGGCTGCCAGCCACCACTCATCTCATTAGCATGCAAAGATATTTTGATCACTCCAGAGATTCCAAAGATTTTAGGAACTATGACAGGGACCTAGATGAAGACCAAATATATATATTTCACTATAGTTATAAAAAATGATTGGGTGAACCGGGTGTGGTGGTGCATGTCTGTAATCCCCGTACTTGGGAGGTTGAGTCAGGAGGATCACAGGTTCAAGACCAGCCTCAGCAACTTAGCAAGATTCTCAGCCACCTAGCAAGACACTGTTTCAAGAAACAAAAAAAGGCTGGGGGTGTAGCTCAGAGGTAGAGTGCTTCTGGGTTCAATCCCCAGTACCACCAAGAAAAAAAAAACGTTGGTGTTGGAAAGGTTGGAAATAGGATTTGTTAGAAAGACAGAAAACACTAGTGAGAAATGTCTGGTGGATAGGCCAAGTAAAGTTTTGGTGGTAACATAGGGCAAATTTATGGGATTACATAGTCGAAAACTTCAGTTACTTGTTCCTTTTCAAGTTTAAAAGTATTTTCTCTGGCTCTTCAGCATATTATTCCTCATATAATCACCTCTGTGAATTGATCTCTTTATGGGAAAGGAAACTTCTAGATAAGATCTCTAAGGAAAACCTTGATGGATCAGAAGGGGAGGATGAGTCATGAGGAAGGGGACTTATGCATTTCTGACAAGCCCTGAGGAAGGTAAAATTGCAATAAATACGAAGGTCCCACTAAAGGAAAACAAAAGCCATAAATACACATTACAGGAACATTTCCCAGTTAACTGCTTTATAGGATCTTTGGGGGTTCACTGGACCTTTTGGAGCCCTGTGCTCTTATTTAAAGAGGGGCCAAGTGGCTCACTCACCCCTGAGTGCTCTGTGGGTAGGACTGGGAGCATACCCAGGTCTCCTGCAGCCCAGTCCCCTCCCTGATCTTGCCCTTTTCACCCCCAGACCAAAGATGGGAGAAACCATACTTCTAACCTTAGTGGGAATAGTCATTCTGTTTATGTGGGATTGTGCAAATGCTCTTAGGGGTTTGGAAAATAAGATAGATTTTGAATTTTGTTTTATCTGACTCATCCATATGATACACTTTTTAGAAGAATCTATATCCATATTCTCTCTGACTGCTGAAATACTCTGCTGTTTTTAAGTCAATAAATATCATTCTTAGTCCTTGGCATGAAGTTGAGATATAGACTTTGGAATTTGAATACTAATTCTCCCATTTAGTAGCTTGTGACCTTGGTTAAATCCCTTAGCCTCTCTGTATGTCAGCTTCTTCTTCAGTGTAATGGAGATTTTATTAGGAACTGATTCATTTTTTTTGAGGGTTATATGAGTTAATGCATAGTGTCTTGCACAAAATAGTCAGTAAATATTCACTCTTATTTCTCTATTTTAATTTTTAGATTACTATATGCACAGAGTTTTTCCATGCTTTGCTGTATTTGAATAACAAAACACAATGTAGAAGACAATAAGAGTGAGCTAAAAACCATGCAAGGAAACAACAATTAGCTAATTTGAGAAAGTGTTTAATTCATAAAGGTCTATTGTAGCATCCTATCAAGTGCCCATCCTGAAAGTGCTTAAATTTTAAAAGATGAGGAAATTTACTTTTTCTTGGGTAAAGTTCATTCCAGTTGGACAGTTTCATTAAAAGTTATCCATATACAGAATTGAAATCTTTCTCTAATTTATATGAGTTCTAGACCTTTTTAAAAATACTATTAATGTACATTACAGTCTCATATCATAATGTAGCTCATAGTGATAGTGACATATGTGCACATAGCAATTGGTGGGCTTTCCCGGCTCTCTCCTCACCACCCCCTCCTCCCCATACAGGATATTGAGATTGACATTGGTATTCTCACATATGTATATAATGTCAATGACAATGACTCCTTCATTAATTCTTCCCTCCCTTCACCTCCCCTAGACCACCTCCCTGCCTCCACTGAAGTTTCTCCTCCATTATTTGAAGTTCCTCTTCTGACTGGGGTTAGATGGAATCTCAGTGAAGTTTTGATATGCATCTCCCTGATTGCTAATGATGAACATTTTTTCAGGTATTTATTCACCATTTGTATTTCTTCTTTTGTGAAGTGTCTATTTAGTTCAACTGCCCATTTCTTGATTGGTTTATTTGTTTTTTAGTGTTAAGGCTTGTAAGTACTTTGCATGTTCTAGACCTTAGTCCTTTATCAGAGAAATAGCTGGCAAAGATCTTCTCCCATTCTGTAGGGTCTCTCTTTAGACTATGGTTTCCTTTGATGAGCAGAAATGTTTTAGTTTAATGCCATCCCATTTATTCATTCTTGTTTTAATTTCCTGAGCTTTGGGGGTCTATTGAGGAAGTTTCTACCTGTGGCTATATGTTGCAGTGTTGAACCTATGCCCTCCTCTAGTAATTTCAAACTTTCTTGCCTAATTTCTGGGTCTTTGATCCATTTCGAGTTGACTCCTGTGCAGGGTAAGAGGTAAGGATTTAATTTCATTTTTCTACAAATGAATAACCAGCTTTCCCAACACCATTTGTTGAAAAGGGTGTCTGTTCTCCAACATATATGTTTGGCACCTTTACCGAAAATCAATTGGCTATAAGCGTGGATTTTTTTCTGTATCTTCTATTCTGTTCCATTGGTCGATGTGTCTGTTTTTGTGCCAATACTATGCTGTTTCTATTATGATAGCTCTGTAGTATAATTTGAAGTCTGGAATTGTGATTCTTCCTTCATGGTTCTTACTGCTGAGAATTGCTTTGGCTATTCTGGGTTTTTTGTTTCTCCATATGATTTTTTTTTTCCATATTGGGGATTGAATCCAGGGGCATTCTACCTCTGAGCTACACCCCCAGCCCTATTTTTTATTCTTTATTTTGAAACAGGGTCTCACTAAGTTGTAGAGGGCCTCACTAGGTAGCTGACGATGGCCATGAACCTGTGATCCTCCTGTCTCAGCCTCCCAAGTACTGGGATTACAAGCATGCACCCCCATGCCCGGCTTCCATATGAAATTTATGACTGATTTTTCTAGGTATGTGAAGAATGATATTGGTATTTTGATAGGAATTGCATTGACTTTTGGTATAATGGCCATTTTGATAATATGTATTCTGCCTATCCAAGAGTATCAGAGATCTTTCCATCTTCCAAGATCTTCTTCAATTTCTTTCTTTAGTGTTTTATAATTTTCATTGTAGAGATCTTTTACATCCTTGGTTAGATTTATTCCTAGGTATTTTCTTGTTTTTGAGACTACTGTGAATGGAATAGTTTTCTGGATTTCTTTTTTAGGGGATTCATGGTTGGCATATAGAGACACTACTAAGTTTTTAGATTGATTTTATATCCCACTACTTTGCTGAATTTGTTAATCAGCTCTAGAAGTCTTTTGGTTGAGATTTTTGGGTCTTATAAATATAGGATCAAGTCATCTTGGAATAGAGATAATTTCAGTTATTCTTTTCCTTTTTGAAATCCTTTGATATCCTTTTCTTGCCTTATTTCTCTTGCAAGAGTCTCAAGTGCTATATTGAAAAGGAGTGGTGACAGTGAGCATCCTTGTCTTGTTCCTGATTTTAAAGGAATTCCTGCAGTTTTCCCCCATTCAATATGATATTGGCTCTGGGTTTATTGTATATTGCCTTAATGATGTTAAGCTACATTCCTTCTATTCCAATTTTCAGCAGTGTTTTCAACATGAATGAGTGTTGGATTTTATCAAATGCTTTTTCACCATCTGTTGAGATGATCATGTGCCCTTAGTTCTATTCAGAGCCTGTGGCCTGCTGGTTGGGATTTAATGCCCTTCAGACACCACTGCTGTTCTGATGGTTGAGAACTCATGAGACACTACAGAGCACTGATCTCCGGTCTCTGTGATCACTGGACATCAGCTCAGCAGGGCCAGAGATTACTATGTTCTGAGCTTGTGGGCCGACTGGCTGAGCTTTGATGGCCTAGGGACACCACTGCTGATCTCCTGGTTACAATTACATGGAGTACTGTTAGTCACTGACATGCATGATCACCAGGCCCAAACGCTGCTGGCAGACAGAATGTTGAGTTCCCATCCTGTAGCTGTGATCACTTGAACCCTTGCTGGCCCCTGGCCTCCTTGCTTTCAGGGCCCAAGCTCTGGCAGGGAGAGATTGTACTGTTATGAGTCTGAGACTTGGGTGGCTCAGTTATTTAGCCCTGGGACCCCACTGCTGTTCTGGGACCCCACTGCTACTCTAGTTCCCATGGCCTTGGTCCTTGTTGCACTGCCTGGTGTGAGTTTTTAGCCTTCTGAGCCTACAGCACGTTTGGATGAGTTATTTTACCCCGAAGACACCACTGCTGGCAGTCCTGTGGTGATTGCTGGAGACCTTGCAGGGGTGCTGTGAATTGCTGACTCTAGGTCCCACCTGCCCAAGTGTCCCTAGGAACTGTCTGCTAATTCACCTTTCTGCTGTCTCACTGTAGCCCCTGCCCCCTCCTCCACAGGGATGATTTGCAAATAGACCTGTGGGTCTGTTAGTTGCTATGTAAGTCCATGTAGTTGCACAGGCTCCCACTGGGAGGGTTCGTAAACTCACCATCTTGAGGAATGTCACTCATGTCCTTGCAGGAAGGGAAGAGTTCAGCTGCAGCCACATGAGTTCCTTGGGCAATCTGGCTGGTTGGTTTGTAAATTCAAAGTGGTCTTGAGGTGGGATGTGGCCACTGGGTTCCCTGCAGAAGGGCCTGTTGTTTTTCAGTCTGAATTCACCCTCAGCTCCAGGAGTTCATTGAGCAATTTGGCTGGGCAGTCTGGGGAGCTGCTGTCTTGAGGTATTTAATTGTTGAGAGAACAATGCAATTGGTTTTGATGTTGGTTTTCTGCAATCACTAGCTTTACAAGAGTCTGTTTCTTCTTTGCTTGAGTTGGTCTCTGAGATGCCCAGGTCCAGGCAGCTGCCATCCCTGGCATGGGCTCACCAAGATGGCGTCACCTCTGCTTTCCACTCACCAGACGAGACACCTGGGGTTCTTTTCAGTCTTCTGCTCTCTGTGCTGCGTCCAATTCCACCACGTTTCCACTGTCTTTCTTCAGTTGAGTTCTGACTGCTTTTTTTCTCTTGCCAAGAGCAATCTTCCCATTGGTCGAGTTCCAGGTCTCAGAGCAACTGTCTTCCTCTATTCTGCCATCTTTAATTGCCTGTTCTACTTCTTTTGAAAACTCATAAAACAAATTTAATTTTGTTTCAATTGACAGCATCCATTTTTGGGGGGGTACTGAGATTGATTGAACTCAGGGAGCTTTACAACAGAGCTATCTCTCAATCCCTTTTTATTTTTTTATTTTGAAACAAAGTCTTCCTAAGTTAATGTGTGCTGACCTCAAACCTGAGATCCTCTTGTCTCAGTCTCCCAAGTACTAGAATTACAGGTATGTACCATCATGTCCAGCTAGCATCTAAATATTTGAAGATACTTTTACATAGTATATACCTTTTCCATTTTCTTCTTTAAAGAAAAATTAATATTGAAACAAATGGTTTCAAGCATTTCCCCCTTCCCCTCTCTCTTGGTATTTTTCAAAGTTATTTCATTTCATTATAATAGTTTTAATCAACCAATCGTTATATACATTTTTTTGTTCTGATTGAATTTCAGTATCTCAAGTTCCCTGCATATTTTCTAGATAGTGATTGATGGAAAGATAAATCAATCTGGCAGGAAACGCCTTTTCGCAAAAAAATCTTTTCAAAATGCACAGACCCTTTAAAAATGGTGACTCATAATGTAAAGTATCTGATGCTTCCTAAACATTAGAAACACGGACAAACCAGGCAAGGCTGTGCATGCCTATAATTCCAGTACTTGGGAGACAGGAGGATTGCAGGTTCGAGGACAGCTTCAGCAACTTAGTGAGGCCCTCAGTAATTTAGTGAGATCATGTTTCAAAATAAAAAATAAAATAGGCCTGGGGGTGTATCTCAGAGGTAGAATGCCCCTGGATTCAATCCCCAGTACCACCACCACCCAAAAAAAAAAAAAAAAAAAAGAAGAAGAAGAAGAAGAAGAAGAAGAAGAAGAAGAAGAAAGGTAAAGAAAGAGAGAGAGCATGGGTGAGAGAGAAATAGAGAGAGAGAGAGAAAGAAAGAAAGAGAGAAAGAGAGAGAGAAAGAAAGAAAGAAAGAAAGAAAGAAAGAAAGAAAGAAAGAAAAAGAAAGAAAGAAAGAAAGAGAAAGAAACATGGTTAAATTTTGGCCTTAATGACAAAGAAACCATAATTTTAATGCACAACTCTCCTGTTCCATTGATTCTAAACTTGAAAACGTCCTTCTTGGAGTTATTTATAATACGAATTTTTATTATTTTGGTTTCTCTTACGATCATTAGAATAGAGATTAGAAAGAGTTTCAGGTGGATAAATGTGTGCACCCTGGACTGTCTGGTGGAAGTCATGGACCATAATATTAGCAGGTTTGACACGTTTTCAACATAAGGGTGGATGTTAATATTTAACTCATGTGTGTTTTAATGTATGAATTACTTTCAAAAAAGTATATGCAGTGCTCAATGTATGCCTAACACAAGGTAATTGCTTAGCTAATAAAGAGTAATAGGACTGATGAATTGTCCAAACGGAAATTTTGTTGTTTACCACTTTTTGTAATGTTCCAGACATTACAAAAATATTTCAGATATGTTTCTGAGTATATTGTATTATCAAAGAAGGTAGAAATGGAAAATTGCTCTATCATTCCCCATCCTTCGCTTTATGGAATGCCACCTTCCAGAAATAACTATTGTTGATGGTTTGGTATGTATTGTTTCCTTCCAGATATTTCCTTTTTTATAATCTATATGTGTGTGTGTCTGTGTGTGTGTGTATATAAAATGTACAATTGGTATAGTCTGAATAAATATACATATATCTAGCATATGTGTGTATTGTTCTTTTATAATTGAAATCATATTATATTCTGTTCCACAATCCACTTAATTCACTTACTATTATACAGACATATTTCCATGGACTAAAAAAGAGCATACCTCATCTTTTTAAAAGCCACACAATGGTCCATTGTATGGATGCACTGTGCCTTATTTTATAAACTCTTAATGACAGACATTTAGAATATATCCATTTACTTGCTAATGTAAGCAATGTAATCACTGACAGCCTTGGACAGAGATTTTGCACCATTATGTAAACCTTAGGGACACATTATTAAAAATGGAATTACTGGGTCAAAAGGCAAGTGTATTCAAGCTTAAATGGTTATTGCCCAATTGCCACTCAAAAATTTATACCAAAGTGTACTTCCACCCACAGGGCATTAATTTATTCTTTCATTCACTATAAGAGCTTCTGTTATTGCTATACTCCTACTAGCTCTGTGTATTATAAATTTCTTTCTTAATTTTTGCCAATTTGGCAAGTGAAAAATGATAGCCTACTGTTCTTTTAATTTGCATTCTGAAACTATGAGCATCTTGAAACACTGAGCATCTTGAAACATATTTATTGGCTATTTGTGTTTCTTTTTCTGTGAACCTGCCAGTTTAATTCATTGCCCATTGTTCTATTGGATTGCTAGTCTTTTCTTATTGATTTAAAAATCTATAATGTATTTAGATCTCTGTTGCAAAATTTGTTTCCTAGTTCGTTGTTTAGAGGGAGGCCAGCCATTTAATGATTATTTGATTATTTGAGACAGCATGCTACTGTGGAAAGAGTGCTATAGAGTGAGAAAACATGAGATCTAGCTCTGTCTCTCTTATTTGTTGTAAGATTTTGGTTTCTCCATCTGTAAGATGGGTCTACTAACAGGTGACCATGAAGGTGCCACAAACACTGAATGTGATAATGTCTGTGAAAGCATTTAATGGATTTTCTAATAGCTATAATATATTATTTCTGTGATATCCATAGACTAATCCATATGAGAAAAGGAAAGTTCGCTCATCTTCAACCCTTGAACTTTGGCTACTTGCTTCATAATTTCAAAGCCAACCTCTTTCCAGGCAGACACTATAAAAGCATTGACTTCAGATTAAAGAAAGTTGCACCAAGGCCTTTCTACTCTGCACTGGTCACGTGTTGTCTGGAGTACTGAGCTAATTTCTAGGCACTGTGCTTTAATTTTATTATTCTGGAGAGCATTGAGAGAGGAGGTGCCAAGAAGGAAAGGGTCTGGATATCATGTTACAAAGATTAGGAAAGTTCATCTTGGGAAAAAAAAAGAGCAAATTACAAGGATTTAATATTTTTCTTCAATATTTTAAAGTTTGTTTTTTGGAACAGGGAATAAACTCTCTCCTTTTTTTGTCCTATAGAGAAGAACTAGTACTTGTAATTATCAGTTTGGGATCCCTATCAGGAAGACATTTCTAGAATAATGTTCAACAATGGAACAGGCTACCTCAAAACAGCCGTTGCCTCATTACTGGATGTGATGTGGAAGTAGAATTTCTGTGTTGGAAGAGCGTGATTCTGAGACCCATCTGCATTGTCTGGTCATGTGAGTATCTTTTCCACTCAGTTCTATTTACTCCCTTACTGAGACTATAATAGTTGCTTAGTATGAGTTAGATATTGTGAACCCTATATAAAACATGTAAGATTAGATCAAGAGCTTCTCCTAGTAGAAAAAGCAAGTTGTAAAGAGTAGTGCACTAGTCAGCTTTCTGTGGCTGTGACAAAATACCTGAAATAAACAACTTAAAAGGAGAAAAGATGTATTTTGGCTCATCGTTCCAGAGGTTTCAGTCCATGGTCACTTAGATCTATTGCTCTTGGGCCTGTGGTAAGGCAGAACATCATGGCGAAGGGCATGTCAGAGGAAACCAGTTCACCTCATGGTGGTCAGGGAGCAAAAAGAGAGAGCGAGAAGAAGGGATGGAGCTCTGATATCCCCTTCAAAGGCTCGGCCCAGGGACTCGACTTCTTTCCACTCCATCCCACTTCCTAAAGGTTCCACCACCTCCCATTAGCACCACCATGCCTTCAACATATAGGCCTTTGGGAGACATTTAAGATCCAAACCATAACAAATAGAGGACTGAACTCGAAATCAGAAGATTCTAGAAGCCGGAGGGACGCTCCAGGACCTCCTTTTCCATAGTCACCATTATCCTGGAGTATCCTTTGCTGGTTTTTTCTTCTCTATTTTTCCTCCCCCTTTTCCTTTCTTTCCTTTTCCCTTTTTGTCTGGATCATTCTGGATTTACTTTTTCTTATTTATATACTTATTTACTGATAAAATATGAGTATTCATGAACTGCCACTGAACTCAAGGAATAGAGCATTCCCCACCCTAAACCTAAGCTGAATTTTTTGCATTTATCCTTCTCCTCATTTTGAAACATTGTGTGTGTATATATACATATGTATACATACATATATACACACATATATACATATACGTACATATATGTATATACATACATACACAAATATGTATGTATACACACACATATATATTTATTTATATCTGTTTAAATGTAATACATTAGTTTTACTTGTTCAAGGGTTTTATAAAATGCCCATGCTATATGATGCTTTTTGTTTTTTTCTTATTAACTCCATGTTATTAAAATTTATCGATGTTGATATACTTGTAGTTCATCCATTTTCACTGCTATATAATATTTAATTGTATAAATATATTACAATTTATCTTTTATTCTCCAGATCAAAGCATTTAATTTTGTTTTCAGCATTTTAGTATTATAAACAAAATTTGTTGAATATATGTGCTGGTTGCAATGCATAGGAGTGTCTCTAGGAGTTATATAAATGAAAATACTGACTTGTCAAGTTATGTGAATGTTTAACTTTGCAGGGTGTACATGTATGTCACTGTCAACATGATTTAAATTATGATATGAGACTATAATGCACCAATAAAAGCATATTAAAGATAAATAAAAATAAAAGTTAAAAAGAGTTTGTATTATTGACTATATTCAAGGTAGCTTCTCCTTATGAGAGCTTACTTTGCCAGAATATATTTTCTTGAATTACATTATCCACTTGCCTATGAATTCATAATGGTTTTCTGATCAAATGATTCTCAATAGTGCATTTAAATTTCTCCAATTTCACCAGTCATTCAAAGTCATCTCTTATTGTTCCCTTTAGGAACACTTCACTCCAACAATGCTTGTGGCCTCATAGTCTCACCTGCTTTCCTGTCTCATCTGGCCTCTATGTCTTCTTATTAACCTCAATCTACTTATAGCAGAGGATTTAAGAACACAGACTCTGGAACTGGACTGCTGGTGCTCAAACCTCCACTTTACCTCTTCTGTGTCTCTATTACCCCATTTGTGAAATGCAGATAGTAACAGACCTTACCCTTGAGGTTTGTTGTGAGAATTACATAAACGAATATACATACAATTCTTAGAAGAGTGAACACTATATAAATGTTTGATATTTTGTTATCATCCCAGCACAGGCTCTTATCTTGTTCTGGAAGTATTTTATGACTAAAATAATTTTACATTTTGTTGCAATTTTATAAATAATGTATTATTGGTATTTTGTCTGAGGGCAGAAACCATATTAGTACAAGTTTCTTTCCAAGTATTTAGTTCAAGTTGGTTTGTTGATAAATAAATGAAATAAAGTAGCGTGTGGTTGTCAGTCCCATGTTTTCATAGTCTTGATGCTGTCTGTGGAAGAGCCCCTAGCTCATACACAAAACTTTACCTGGCTACTAATCTCATTGCCATGACACTAAACTTATGACACAGACCTTAGCACTAAACCTAAAAGTTCACTTTGGGATCTAAATCCTGAAGATATTATTTGAGACATAGGGTAGGAATGAGTCTCCAAAATACAGAAATCTTGAAACTTCCTATTATCTTAACACTGCATGGAGTTCCATCTCCTACAGATTGAATTGGATTGCAGGAAATGCATCTTAGAGAATTATGGCAGGAATAATAATTATTATTATAATCAATAATATTACAGATATAATAATAATTATAATTATTATTATTGCAGGAAGTACATCTTAGAGAAATATTCTGGAGAAAATGGAAACAACACGGAGTCCCGGGTCAGACCCGAATGAGGCTAGCACTAAAGGCTAGCACTGCACCATGGAAGCTTGTTCTCTAGCACCATACTCCAGCCAGGTGTTCTGTCCCCTCCATGAGTGCTCCCAACAGGGCTGAGATGTCTGAGTTTACCGACTGACATTAGCTGTCATAACTACAGGACACTGGGTAGACACAGTTAATCTTTAAATATATCTCTTCTTGGATTGTATGCTATAAAATTATTCTTGCAAGTACCATTTTTCAAAGGACTTCTGGAGCAGTGGAAAAAGCCATAAATTGCTTTCCATTGCTAGGAAGAGTCATGTGTCTGCTTAAGTACACGAGCATGTTCAGAGAGCTATTTGTGATTGCAGCATTTTCAGACTCAATAGAGCTATGTAATAAAGCAAACTCTCTTGTAGCATTTGAGTGTCCTTTCTCTGCAGTTTGAAGCACACAGATGAAGATAAAGATACACTGGAGAGGAAAACATATTTCTCCCAAAGAGGCAGAATAGGGAATGTGAAGTGTTGAAGAACCAAGGAAAAGGATAATGATTAAAATTTCAGGTATTCTTGAGCTATTGGATCAATTCAAAATGCATGAGTGTTTCAATTTTTAGAGAATACTATAAGTAAAAAAATTATCCTTGTACGTTTACATTTAAATATTGCTGACTTGGAATTTCAACAAAGCAATTCACGTTGCCATGTACTGGAGATGGCAAGATCCTCATTATCACTAAATCCTTCCATCTGTTGGGTTTCTAAATTCAATTTTTGGAGTCTCTGAATCTCATATATTAAGGAAATTATTATATTCTTGTTCCATAGACATGTAGTATAAGAAAAGAAAGTTACTGTGTCACATATGCTTTCAAAAGTAAGATAAAAAGAAAACATTTTATAAAACAGGTAATATTTATAAATAAGTATTGAAAAAGTGTTACTAGTGTGCTACTTTGCTTCTTCATAATTATTTAATGGGCAAGGATGCTGCAAACTTGGAAAAGGGTGGAGAAAGTTATTTTCCCATAAGAAATGTTAGTTGGGATTTTTTGTTTTTATTAGGAGAACCTATGAAATGTGATGTCCTTCATCTTTTTTTGCTAACCTTTTGGCCCACTTAAGAATTGAAATAATGCATAGCCTTTTCAAGTCAGTAAGAGGATTCTCAAATGACATGCTTAGAATGAAGAGATCAGGATGGCAATTCTTTAATCTGAAGAAGTAATTTACAGGATTAGGAAGAATCCAGGTCCTTGACCATCTTCACTTCAGAACAAGACATAATTAAATTATGAGAGAGAAAAAAGAACCATGAATCTGCTGTATCTTAATCAGTCAACAGATTTCTATGATTATTGAAAGCAGGTTAAAGCAAAACTCAGCTATTTGTCTTTGATATACATGAGAATCCTTTGGAAATTTTCCTTAAATCACTTTGCAACACCCAGGAGCTTGGAAGGAGAATGAATGCAAACACCCATTTTTGTAAATTAGGTACTGGTCCTCATTCTTTGAAAGGTACATAACATTGCTGTAGTCCAAAGGCTCTTCCATTTCACTATATAACAATGACAGCAACTCAATTTATGTGTATAATGACCCAAGGCAGTCATCCATAGCAGCAAAAATTTAATAGCAGCCTTATCTGGAATGCTGACAAGGGACAAGTCCCAAGAAGCCATTACAGCCTCTTCAGTTTACAAAACAATTGGCTTTAATCTTTAATACTGTTAAGTAGTAGGGGGCAGATAAGCACATTAGCATAGCTTTACTTTTTACAAATAGCATTTAATATACTATATTCGGATACTGTTGGGTTAAGAATCTTATGTCAAAGAGTTTTAGACTTGAGCAAATAGTACAAAAATTCCTTTTTTTCTTCAAAGGCAAGACACAACGCTTGCATCTCCACTATGGCTACATATTAGAGTTGGTATATCAGTGAAGTTGGGAGGCAAAAACCTTGAACATGTTTCCTTAGGGAAGCATAAGGCTCCTTGACATAAATTTAAGTTACAATAAGAAGAAACCATTACAAAGAACTTCTCTCAATTCAACACGGAAACATCAGCTTCATTAAGTTCCTGTGCTCTGCTTGGAGTAACGCTATCACAGCGCCACCACGCTTCCTCTGCTCTGTGGTCTTTCATGTTTAAAATTTTTCTTTTATTATTGCATGAGAAGAACCCAGATGTGAATTTCAGACATTCTTTTTCTCAAGGAAGCAAATAGACTTTTTTTATTATTGTAGTGTGTCTTTGGATAATATGGAAGAAAGGGCTTAATAGTATTGCTAAAATTGAAGAGCTGAGCCCGGATGATTTTGAAATGACTTTCTGGAATCCTCACACTTGGTGTACGCCAGGTTCTCTGTAAGGCATACCACATCCCCGTCTTCTGGAGCATTAGGTTTACTTGATGATCAGAAATATAATTATTATTTTATATTAAAATATGCACACATACTGTGACTATATCCAACTGTTTTTCTGCACTTTAAGATAAGTAAAACATAAAACTTTTAAGAAATCTCGTGTTTAGGCTGCAGTGTTCTGGAGGTAAGCCCTCAGGCTCCCAGGGGGAGTGCACTGGCTCTTCCTTTAAGGATATTTTACAAGGATGGTTTGAGGGGGACTGACTTGAACAATAGGGAGCAAGATCTACAGTCTGTAGAAAGCATGTGCTTAAGTTGGAACTTAAGCCAAATTAAAAAAAAAATACAAGTACAATTTTGCCTCAAAACACATTCTGATGAAACTTTTCCTCTAACTGCAAATAGCATAGGAAAAAACACAGGTTTTGAATTCTTGGCCTTGTATTTAAAATATAATTAAACTATTTTGGAATTGTTTTAGGCACTATACTTAACACACTGTTATTGACTAAGAGATCATTTGATGGGACTCATTAGGATAGAAAAGATCATCAATACACTCAAGGTTCTCCTGCAGAAAATATATTCAATGATGCAGATGTACATATTTAAAATCAGATGATAGAAGAACCTTATCTATGCCCTGTTTCTGTTAGGATGATATGTATATGTATTATTTATGTGGCAATTCAGTCAAACCCGTCACACCATCTAACATATCAATACAGTGGGAGAGTATTTACAGCTAAAATAATAGATAATGATTATCAAAAAGAAATATGTCCCCCAAGCAAAGCCAGGCATAGTGGTACACACCTGTAATCCCAGTACTTGGGAGGCTGAAAGAAGAAGATCACAAGTTTGAGTCAAGCCTCAGCAACTTAGCAAGGCCCTGTGTCAAAATAAAAAAAAAATAAAATATGTCTCGGAGTATAGCTCAGAGGTAGAACTCCTATGGGTTCTGCCCCTAGTACCATAAAAAAAGTGTGAAGTAAGTGTGTTAAGTATAGTGCTACATGCCATGGGAAATCCAAGAGGAATGCCAGATCTTGACCCTGAATCCAAAGAGTTTCTAGTTTGAGATGAGATTAAGATATAGAAAAAAACTTTTGGAAAAAACAGCATTCTAAGATATTGGAATAAAAGTTCAGAAAGAGAATTGTTGAACAAGACACAAAGCCTTTATAGCTTATTTGCAAACACCGAGCAAAGAACACGCTAGTATTCTAGTGTTAGTGCAGACACTAGTCACAATTGCAGTAACTCTTCACATTTTTTAATGCTGTCTCTGTTTTCTGAATAGCTTTCAGTTGATCCTCACTACAACCCTGTGAAATAAGGAAGTCTTTTGATTCCATTTCACAGAGGAAGAAACTAAGGTTCATAAAGATTAAATAATCTGTCCAGGGTCATAGTCCTATAAAGTGTTATAGCGGTACTTGACTCTATACCACTAACTTCAAGACAAGAAATGTTTTACCAAATTCTCTTCTGTAAGGTTTCATGACAACTAACTCCTTTACAAATACGCCTTTGTATTTATTGGTGTGACCTTTACATTCACATTAAAAGAAACAGACTGTGGAACTCCTCAGTCCTACTCTGTCTGGGTGCTCAGAAATGTACTAAACAGCCGGGTGTGGTGGCGCATGCTTGTAATCCCAGTACTTGGGAGGCGGAGACCGGAGGATCCAGGTTTGCAGCCAGCCTCAGCTACTTAGTGAGGCCCTCTGCAACTTCGTGAGACCCGGTTTCAAAATAAAGTATAAAAAATAGGGCCGGGGGTGTAGCTCGGAGGTAAACCCCCCCTGAGTTCAATCCCTGGTACCGCAAAAAAAAAAAAAAAGAAATGTACTAAACAATTATTTCTCAGAATGAGTTGTGAAACTCAGAGAAGAGGAAAAAAAATGAACATAGAAATTTGTGGAATACTATACACTGTGGGTCTCTCTGGGAAATTCACAGTGCGCATGGCATAGTAACAACCCTGAGGAGTACTGCAAAAAGGGAATTGATTTGTTTACTGGTTTCTCGAACTTAATTGGACTTGGGCTTTTCTTTTCATCACACTTATTAACAGTTCCTATACTAATAGTTAATTAGAGCTTGTTTTAGAAATCTCTCTTTTAGCTAAGAGTAGAAATTTAAAAAAATCTAGCTTGAAATTTCCAGTGCCAAATTGGACCATATATGCCTAGAATATGAATCTTATCCCCCTTCAACTTTGAAGGTTCCTGTAAAGAAAGAAGAGGATCTTTCAGTTTCATATTTCCTTCTGCTCCCATCCTTTGGCTGCTCCAGAGCTGTTAACTACCATGCTGTGACTGTTTGAAATAAACCAGCCTTGCTATGAAAAACTTTGATAGATTCAACATCTCTTTATTTTCCTCCCCGTAGTGATCATTGTGGCACAAAATGATTTTTGAGGTTATGGGATAAGAAAAAAGTTCTCTGAAAGCAGGTCTTATTGATCCTATTGCAGGAGGTCTTATCACCGAGGATGGAAGACGCGGTTACTGAACTGCTTTTTACCAGCCCATGGAAGAGTCGATGCATTAAGTTGAAAAGAATGGGCTTAGATCATAAATCTGTTCTTTGGGGAAATTACAGATTCATGCTCTTTGAAGATATTTATTCCTTCAAAGTTCTTAATTTGTGTTGACTCATTTCCCCCAGGTGATTGCAGGTACAAAGATAAGATGAAAAACCTAATTCTCAATTGTGGCCATGCCTGGTCAGTGATTAATATAAAAATGCTTTCCAAGTTTTCCAAGATTGCTTTCTAAAATAACGACATTTTGTTGCCTTCATTGGAATGCCTCTGTGTGTCTGAGAAGTGTCTAAATCTTGCTATTTTGTGAATATTATTTTAAAAATAAAATCGCAAAAGAAGAAAGGCTAAAAGGGAATTCACCAAAATACTAATAATGGTGGTTTTCTTGGAAAGTATAATGATGGGTGATTATATTAATTTTTGTATGTATTTTTCATATTTTACTACTATAATATCATAGAATATTACTATGAAAATCATAAAAAGTGCTAAAATTATCTAAAATTTAAAGATTAGGGTCTTACTTCTCCTGAAACGTCAGGCATGATTTAAAGGTTTTTGGTTTTCCCTTCAGTGCTACCTTTAAAAAGCATGGAGGGGGCAAGCTAAATATATATTTCCGATTGTAATTCTTTGCTAAAATCACATGATCACATAATGATGATTAAATATCTAGGTCTGCCTCCAATAAAGAAATGAGAAATGGCCTAATTACTGTAGTTTGCCAGTAAAAACCTATTCATTTATCATTTCACTGAGCATTATGACCAGAGTTTTACAAAAAGAGTATTTTTCAATCTATGATTTCCCTCCCTCATAAACTGAGGTTTCTGTTGAGCAGGCACGAGGGATTTAGCTGACACTTGCTGAGGAGATCCCCCCCAGCCTTCCCAGAGAGGGCTTGGGAGACTAACATGGGGTCATATGCCTCTGGTCTCTGGAGTTACTGCCCTCAACAATCTGAGAGCAAGCATCTACCTGTCTCTCCCTTCTTGCATTTCTTACGGGATCTGTTTCCATATAAATCTGCTTTCATATTGGTTTTGACACAGGTAAGACCAAAAAGACTTTACAGGAAAGATATGTGTAGTCAGTCGAGATAGTTTTCCATCCCCCCTGAGAGAAACTGGAAATAAGTTTCTATGAAGAAGTAAGGTTTTTCATTGAAGATACAGGAGAAAATATTGTCTGTATTTAATATATCCCTGGGATCATTCCCTAAACTTTATACTTAGGTGCTAAATTTAGCCGGTCTAGTTTGACATGATTTAGTGAGGTTTCCTGAACTTCTCCATGTCTGATTATTAATAAGGCTGATAAATCTTGATGGCAAGAAAAGTTTCCCAATAAAGTCAATATTGAATTATCCTGAATTCAGTGATATGGTTTATGAACTCTCTAGACCCTTAGTTTCTCTTCCATTTCTTTCTTACCACCCTAATTGAGGCTATTTCATGAACTGCCAGAAGAAACTGGCCCAATTATAAAATCCATATCACTTGCTGAGCCAATGCAAGGGATAGGTTATATCTCTTCACATGTATTTTAGGGGGAAAAGACACAAGGAAGAAAGCATATTACAAACTAGTTGGATTATGTAGTTGTCATGTTCCAACCTACTTTCCCAGCCTTTCTCTGCAATCTTATCTCCCAAAGTCCCTCACAGGTACCTTAGACTCAGCCCTGTGATCTTTGACGGGATATTTGTATTAGTCAGGGTTCTTTAGAGAAACAAAACCAGTACTATGTGTATATATGCATATTTTGCTTAAGGAATTGGCTCATGAGACTGTGGAAGCTGACAGCTCCAAAGCCGGCAGGGTGAGCCAGCAAGCTGGAGAACTCGGAAAGAGCCGATGCTGCAGTGCCCGTCTGAAGGCTGTCTGCCGCAAAATTTCCTCTTGCTTGAGGGAGATCAGTCTTTTGTTCTAGGCAAGCCCTCCACTGATTGCATAAGGCCCACCTAGATTATGGAAGGCAACTGACTTTACTTGAAGTTCATCAATTTAAATGTTACTCTCATCGAAAAACACTCTCAGAGACATCCAGAGTACAGTAATCCACCCTTATCTGTGGTTTCTTTTCCTTGGTTTTTGTTACCCATAGTCAATTGCAGTCTGAAAGGATCAAATGGAAAGTTCCAGAAGTAAACCATTCAAAATTTTAAATTGTGTGCTGTTCTGAGAAACACGATGCAGTCCTTCGCTGTCCCACCTCGGAAGCAATGCATCCCTTTGTCCAGCACATGGATGTTGTATACCCTACCCACTTATTAGTTGCTTAGTAGCCACCTCGGTTATCAGATCGACTACTGTGGCATCGCAGTGCTTGTGTTCAAATAACCTTTAGAGAGCAGCTTGATGCTACGCTGCAAGGTCTACGCGGTCCCCCTCACTTCATCTCATCATGGAGGCATTATGTCGATTCACATCGCTGAAAGAGGAAGCTTAAGTACGGAAATATAAGATTTTGAGAGAGAAATATGAATATAACTTTTATTACAGTATATTGCTATAATTATTCTATTTAATTGTTAGTTATTTTTAACCTCTTACTGTGCCTAATTTATAAATTAAACTTTATCATCAGTATGTATGTGTAAGAAAAAACATAGTACTGTATATGCAGGGTTTGGTACTATCTGTGATCTTGGGCATCCAGTGAGGTTCTTAGAATGTCTCTCCCACAAACAAGGGGTTTACTCTGATGATTGATCAAATATGTGGACACATGGCTCACACAAGTTGACACATAAAATTAATCATCAGAGGACACATGTTTTGATAAATCTCCCCAGGTGACTTCAATGCCACTTTCTCTTCCCTGAAGTAATGTTAGAAATAGATTTCCATGGCGTCATAAGAAAAGATACATATTCAAAAACAGCTCAGCAAGGAGAATTTTATTTTTTTTTGCAAAAAAAGGATCCTGCCACCAGTAAAGTCAGGTATGCAGGAACAATGTGGCAGGAAACTGCTGGGTATTTTATTTCCAGTGCGGGGCTTCTGTGCTGTGCTCTTATTGGTGTGAGTGTGGCCTCACAATCTTTATGCCATTGGCAGAAGGGGATGCTGGGGAGGGGTTGGCACTCACAATTTCCAGGAAATGCTATCTTTACAAAAAATACAAGCACACACATGGTTACACAATGGCAGTTCTACAAAATGGAGCCCAAGTCAAGCTATTCCTTTGATAGAAAAGATCTAATTATATTCTCATAGTAAACAACAACAAATCCCAAACCAAACCATACAGCAACAAAAACCCCTGCTAACTCTCCTAGTTGAAGTGCATTTACTTTAGCTCTGCCAAATGATTTGGAATACTCGGAACACTGGCCTCCGAGGAACCTGTCTGATCCTGCCATTTCCTCATTTATAATATTCTTCCTACCACTTCTCTGCTCGGTTTCCTCCTCTACTCTACTCATCTCTAAGAATTAGCTTAAGCACAGACTCCTTTTGAAGAACTTGCCTCTTTGCTCTGTGTTCCCACTATACCTCGAAGCATCGTTGCTTCAGCACCTGGTACGTGTTAGGTGGTGATATTGCCTCTTGCGTCAGTATGGCAGTGCGTGCCTCAGTGTCAGACTATTACCGACTGACCTTTGTATCCCACCGCCTAACAGGGCCCAGGAAGACCTAGGTTCACAATGAATATTAGCTAAATGATTATTTGCTGAATGAACTGTGAATCTGAAGGCTATATATCAGAATTCTGACAGGTGTGGTTGGAGAGAAAAGAGATTTAAAAGGATCGTGGTCATGGCTGTATGCCCTCATGGGAGCGCTAGTCTGTATGGGGCTTCCTGGGCAGCAGGGCGGAGCTTATTGAGAGGAACTGGGGAACAGAAAGAGGGGGGAGTAGGTTATCTGATAACAAATTTCAAGTATTTTGAATTTTTTCTTGGGGTCATTCTTAATGTGTCCTATATCTTTCTCTTATGTGCTTATCTATTATGTAATAAATTAATATAAAAAGAAGTCACTGCTTGTAACTATCAGGATGTATGTTTGCTTAGTGTTGTCTTACATAGAATGATGAAATTCCAAGAAATTCAGTGTTTTCCTGATCCATTCTCATCTTTATGCAACATCATGCTCCTATGAGTGACTAATAACATAATAGAAGCTCCCCTCCCCACCCTGCCCTTGCTGGACTTCATGTACCTTGATGCGTATGGAGTCTATGGAAAGAAAAACAGTTCGTAAGTTATTGAGTTAGGGCCACTGATTGTTTATTCAACTGGACAAAACACTAAGTCAGGGGAACAATATGCACTGTATTAGGACGAGAGGAAATGTTTTCAGAGAGGGTGTGGGGTATAAGTACGACTATACTGATTGCATCTCATATATTTTGGATTTAAACTTTCCAAAAATCTGAATCACCATACCAAGTTTCCTTGAACTTTTTTTTAATGTGCATAATTGAGTGCTCAGCTGGATGCAGTACTCTACAATCCTGATTTCCTTCCTAATTGCACAAGTGGCTGAGCTCTTACAATGCCATATTTCTGTTCATTTGCATTTACACAATATACTTCACCATGTGCTTCAAATGCACTATTCGAATGTCGAATTCTGTCTCTGTCTTTAGGATTCTTATAATGGTGGGGTCCACGAATAGAGCAAGTCTGGGGAGAGCTGCTATAATCTCAATGTGAGATTGTCTTCTTACAATCGGCCAACATTCAGCTGGCTTCTGAGGTGATGTTGAGCAGTAATTCAAATGGAAGAACACAGCAATAAGTAGAGGGAAAGAACACCCAAGGTGATCATTTAGAAATCGTTTTCAGGTCAGAATAAAAGAACATGGGATTTGTTTTATTTTATTCCAAACACCATATAATCAAAAGGGTCTCAGACTCCCTAGGAGTTCACCACATGGGGCTGCTTTATACAACTGTTGAACAAAGCCGGAAAGAATTCTTGCCTTGAATTTGCTTCCTAACCCATATACTTGTTTTCAAATAAAATGAAGGGGTCTCTCCAGTCAAATAATATAATTTCACCAAATGATATAACTTCAGTTTCTACAGAAGATCTATTGATCAAATATAGCACACACTTGAGGTAGCAAAGCGTATTTAATAATGGGATCTATCATATTTATTACATTACTAGTTTTGAACATATTCTTCTTTCAGGTTGACTAAAAAAGCAAAAGCTCCTGGGTTGCCCAGAAGGACAGAATCACTGGAACCAGAGATTGAGGCATACTGATGGATTCATTCTGCTCTGGCTTCTACTAAATATTCATCTATGGCACAGTTCATAACTTCTATACTATTGACATTTTGGCGAGCTACTTCTTTGTTGTGGGTGGCTTCTCAGAGCATTGGAGGATATTAAATAGCATCCCTGGTCTCTATTCACTAGATGCCAGTAGCGCTCCTCTAGGTAGGACAACCAGAAATATCTCCAGACATTGCCAAAAGTCCCCTGGAGGCAAAATTGTCCCGGTTGAAAACCACTGCTCTAAAGTAACAATTTGGTGGCTGTGATCAGCCTTCTTGTGGAATATTTTTACTTAGAAAGTATAACATCTAATGAGCTCTAAAAGATAAAGTGTCCAGGTTTGGCTTGGAGACTATGGACACTGATCATTCATTAAATACCTACAGTTTGTAGCCAAAGTGACTCAGAGATGTTATGGTTTATGCACTGATTTTTTTCACCATACTGTGCCTAGTATATTAGAGTTCTTCAGAGAAACAGAGCCAATAGGATAGAAGATAGATAGATCGATAGATAGGGGATTTATTATGAGAATTGTCTCATATGCTTATGGAGGGTGAGAATATTGTGATATACTTTCTGTAGGATGGATATCCAGGAAAGCTGGTGTTGTAATTCAGTCCAGAGCCTGAAGTCCTGAGAACTAGCAGCGGAGGTGGGGGGAGGATGGTCTGGGGTAGAGAGAGTGTGTTCTTTCTGGGTGTCCCAGCTAAAGGGGAGAGATAATTCACCCTTCCTCCACCTATTTGTGCTATTCAGACCCTCAGTGAAAGGGAGAATGCCTGTCCACATTGATGAGGGTGATCTACTTTACTCAGTCTATTGATTCAAATGCTAATCTCTTCCAGAAACACACTCACAGACATACCCAGAAATAATGTTTTATCAGCTCTCAGTGTGTCCTTTACCCCAGTCAAGGTAACATGAAATTCACCATCACATCTGGTCTATGGTCTCAGACTTCCTTAACTCTCTTAATTGCAGGCCAAATATAAGCATAGACTACCTACCTTATAGGTTTTCATGCAAAGATCTTTTGGTTCCATAAATCAAGCCCTTTAAGTCCAAATAGATTATTATCCTTATTTTGAAATATTTAGCTTATCAATAGGGTATCACCAGTGAGGCTGCTCTGTTATATTTCGAATTAGGATAAAAGTCTTGTACTTTCTTGATAATTCACAAGTTGGCTTAATAAATCTGTAGTCACCTGAAGTTATAAAGGCAGAGTTTAATTTATGGACCCTGCCAGAAAATCTTAGAAGCCTGTTTTTGATTTATACATCTCTCTTCTCTTTAATGGTAGTTGTAGCCAAATGGTTTTTATTGTTTTATAAGTCCAAAATTAATTTCCATATCCTTAAATGGGTTTACAAATCCTAATATAGATTTACAAGTCCTGAAACAGATTTTAAAGTCATGCCAATGAATCCGAAATAAAAAGTCTTGATTTATAAACCTTGATTTTGCACCTGGCTTTCCAGGAAGTGATTTATAAATCAGGAGTTGGGCGCACCTCTGGCAGAGTGAACCCTTCCCTCTCCAGGAAGCCCTGCTCTCTCCATTGGATTGCACAGGCCTGATTTACAAGGCAGCCGCCCCGAGCTGGCCCAGGCTCCTCTGGCTCTGACATGCCTGTGCTGGTGAGGGAAAAGGGCCACATCCCACAGGCTGGTTAAAATGGCCACTAATCAGACTGAAGACAGCGAGCCATTCGTCTTCTTTGTCAGAAATGGAAAGTGGCATCCAGATCACAGAGACTCCTAGCTCTACCTGAGTAAAGCAGCCAAGATATGTGCAAGGCACTTCAAGTCAACACTAACACTTCTATTACTCCACGTGGTCCAGAGACAATGTCAGAGTGCAGAGTACGTCAGTCCTTAGATGGAACTGAGCGGGGCCCCTGCTCTCTGTCCCCAGCATCATGCTGCTGAAGATGTTTGGCTGAAGGAGGAAGTACACCAAATTGGTGTTAGTGGTTATTCTGGAGAATGGAGATCAGCGTGAGTGGGAGGAAAAGGGAGAAATTTCATTTCTATTTTACTCACTCCTGGGCTATTTGTGTGACTTTCACAGTGACCACATCAGAGAGACATTTTATCAGGAACACAAGAGAAACAAGGGGCTTTGTTTTATTTGCTCTTTACTAAGTACCTACAGTGGCTTGCCATCACACGGGGCTCCTTTGTGAGCTAGCGTTCTGCTGCACCTTGTATTTATAGAGCACTTTAGACTTTTCAGAATCCTCCCACAGAATGCTTTCTTATTTGCTTAGCCAGTTTCCTGTGAACCAGGCAGCTTCCTGAGAATCAGTCATCCTTTCCAGACATGGAAACTGAAGCTCTAAGGACAAGTGGCTGGCTTTCTCCGAAAGAATACTTAAGTGGCACAGACAGTATCTGAACCAGCTTTGGACTTTTTTTTTTTTTTTTTTTTTTGCAGAACCGAGGATTGAACCCAGGGACATTCTACCTCCGCGCTACACCCCCGGCCCTATTTTTTTTTTTATACTTTATTTTGAAACCGGGTCTCACAAAGTTGCGGAGGGCCTCAATTAGTAGCTGAGGCTGGCCGCGAACCCAGATCCTCCGGTATCTGCCTCCCAAGTACTGGGATTACAAGCGTGAGCCACCACGCCCGGCCCAGCTTTGGACTTCTGATTCCAAGACTAGTACTCTTTTCCTGATGCCATGTGTCATGCTATGCATAGACCATTACTACAAGCTGTTATGTCTTCATCTGTGAACCTTTAAAGGTCCATCAATAATGGTCTCTGAAAGATTAATAGCTGTTAAGCGCTCTCTCATTCCCTCTCTTTCTTGGTCTCTTGCTCTTGCTCTGGTATGTACTATTCCTCTGAACCAATTTGTGTCCCCAAAAGACATGCATTGACTCGGATGCTAGTTTTTGTTTGTTTGTTTGTTTTTGTAAAACCTCCCTGATCACTGAACCTCAGAGTGCTCCTTCAAATGATCATTGCAGTTATTGTTCATTCATCTACAAATCAATTATGCACTTCCTCACCTGATGTCGTTCAGTTTTGGTGAGAAAGATCTCTAGATTTAAAATCAGGAACTCGAAGTTATTGTTCTGTCTCCATTACTTGCAGGAATGAAGCCCTATGAGCCCCAATTTATTCAACTGAGAATATATTTTAACTTTGTTCTATGCTGAACACAGTGGTTATAATGTTCAAATGAGATAAAATAGGAGAAAATATTTTGCAAACTTTCAGTGCTATATGACTGGAAGCTTCTAATACAGCCCCACAGTTGAGAGTCTGAAAAGTTTCAAAGTGGCTGGGGCAGTGATGCTTAAAGTAATTGAAATGATGATTTAGATAGCAAATGCGACTCAGTTACATAATATGTGCATTTAAATTATGTAAATTTGAAGTATAATATGAAATACTAATAGTGTCTTATTTTATATGCAAATTTTGAGATGAAAGGAGTCCTCCAAATTAAAAATAGTTGCTAAAATTGTACCATTCCAAAGTTGTTGGGCTGAGTAAATTATAAACTGTGTATATGATATTGTTACTAGCAGTGCCTTTAGTTGGTAAAGAGAAAGAGCACTGATTGTCAAAAAATGCGAACCATGCCCTTGTTCCATGTATTAAAATGTTCTCTTATAAATTCACTCTATTATAATGAAACAATATAAAGAGCTAACAGAAATGTCATTCAAATTTTCAACAAGCAGTGGTGTTAGCATTAGGACTATGAATCCTCCTCTTTTTCTGACTTCCAAAGTAGTAACCTTGCGACATAATTTGGGTGTGATAAAATATCAGTTTTTACTGTGCAACTATTTGGCAGAAAAAAAACCTTTTGGATATGCTAGAGATAATATTGAGTACACAATGAAGGAACAGAAAAGCAGGTTTCCTTTCAAATTCTTTAACGTTATTCTATATCCAGTCAAGGGTAGTAGGAAAAAATTGGTAAGATTGTGGGGCTATCACTGTATGATAAACTTCCTATAATGTACCTCTAGACTATATGAGCATAGTGAATACTCTGAGAATGAAAGTCAAAATCCAAATGTATTCCTAGTAGGAAATTAGTCTTGACTTTTACCAGTTTTGAAAAAACCCTTTAGGAAAACCTCCCTTGCATAGAATCTGTTTTTTTCTGCAATCAGTGTGGTAGAGATATGGCCCCTACTTAAGATTCACAACTCGGTACTAAAATGCAGTATAAGGTAAGATTGTGACCTTTAAACTGTTGTCTTTCATTGTCAAGAGCCTTCTCTCTCTTGACATCTAGACAATTGGCTTCTTGAGAGCAGGAAGAATCCATTTCATAGTCTTTTGGCATTCCTCAATAGCTAGGAAAAAAGGGGCAGTCAATGGATATTTTGGAATAATTGATTAAAAACACACACCTGCATTGTTCATAGACTCTGTGTAGAATATAATCAGAATTTCACCCCATGGGTGATTTTGAAAGATTATTCCGATAGATGGGGAGCTTTATTCACAATAAGCCCACTGATTTGTACCTGGGTTATGGTTAAGATGTGATTTGAGGGGGCCTGCTGATTGCAAAATGAGTGTTTAAATCTTTGCTTGTTGTTAGAAGCCCTTTACCGAGCATTACAGCATGCTAAATAGAAGCTCTCTAGTCTAAATAAATCAGATAATCCCAACATTATACAAGAATCTACAGACTTAATGAAAATTTTAATGGGGAAGATGTGCAATGAAAAATATTGATGTGCATCACTTAATTTAATGAGCAGAAAAAAGAACTATAGTCTTTCAGTCTGCATCTACAGGCAAAAACCTTTATCCCTACCTCCATCCATGATGCCTGAATTAGGACCAAAAAACACATACCATGTATTTACTTGAGGTGAGTGTAAAAGTTCTAACAATATTAAAAACTTAAAATAACCAATGGAACTAATTAAAAGGATATGCATTTTTTTATGGTATTGGGGATTGGACTCAGGGGTGTTCCACCTCTATGCTGTACCCTCAGCCCTATTTTATTTTGAAACAGGGTCTCAGTAGGTTGCGGAGGATCTCACTAAATTGCTGAGACTAGCCTTGAACCTGTGACCTTCCTGTCTCAGTCTCTCATGTACTGTGATTATAGGCATCTGCCACCATGCCCGGTTCATCTTTTCTTTATGAGAATAAAGTCCAAAGGGTTGTGAAGTTGGATGGAAAAGCAAAAATCAAACAAGCAAAAACTTACATCTATAATTTCACTAGCCTTAAACTAAAATTTCACATTTTCATCTACTATGAATATAGGCAAAAATCCTCACCATAATAGTGACTGGTATTTGTACTTTGACACAAGATATTTACAAATCATGTTACTGTTGTTGCAGCTATCTTGAAATACCATATGTACTCATCTCTGTTTGAAATTACAGTCATTAGTGGACAAATCCACTAGATCCCATTATTTAATGCATTAATAAATAAGCACATAAGTTACTATGCCATGCTTTAAAACTTCTTATGATATAGTTAGATTCCTTTGTAGTCCCATTAATTTTTTTTATGTAGTTAAGAACATTTCTGGAAACAAATGCAGAAGGCTCACAGGATTCCTGTAGGAGATTATGGCCCAGAAAAGGTCAAGAAACTCTGGTCTATGGCAATCAAGACCATAGTTTTTTTCTTTATTTGGGAATTAACTGGTTATAGACTTTGAAGACCAGAAGTCTAACTCACAGTTGACAAATAGAAGGCCCCTTTACTCACCAAGTCTATTATGCTTATAAATGGAGACTGCAAAGTCAAAATTTGTTAGTACTATGTGCCAAAAATGTCTGCATGAGAAAAGAGCTTGTGATCCTTTGTTCTTTGCTTCATTTCTCCGTATATTGGCTAGAAAGTACTTTGGACTCTATCATTTTGGACCATCTCAGCAATAGTTAAGTGATTATTTACAAAGCCACATAAAACAGAGCCATGATCTTAATTCTTCGTGCCTTATGTGCAGATATGAGACTTGCAATGTAGCAATGTTATATACAGTGACTATGCTTTACAAAAGAGTAATGGTAGCAACAATAATTCCCACAGTGACTTTTGTTCATTGAAATGAGTGATATTTGTTGCATTAAAAAATTTCCTAATTATATATAGCTACATCATTGCCAAATGCTGACCAGGCCTAGCCTTCCCTTTCCAAGCTGACAGAAGGTTTCAGGTTGAAAGGGATTTGGACTTGAAACTGAATTTCTAATCTGACCAGCTCCCCAAATGGGGCTCCTGTTCTTGGCGAAAATGCTCCCTGTGTATTTCCAGAAAGTCATCAATTATTCAGAGGGACCTTTCAAATGCCAACAGCTTAAATAAGAAAATGCGCCATGACAGAAGAAAGCAAGAGTGAGTTTGCAGGCTAAATGGACACTGCTAAAAGTAATTTTCCCTTTTCAGGGCTTTAGCCCGCAGGAAGGTTTTCTACTCAGTGACTCCCTACATCAGCTGGGTCAAGAGGGAATCTGAGCACTGAGATTTTAACCCATTTGCTCTGAGGTGGATGGCCTGTGATATTGATTTTTCTTATTTCATTGTATTCCCTGAGAGGCACTAATAAAACCTCATGTGACTCTTCATTGAGATTACATTCTTCCAATCGCATACTTCTGGCTGTGTTGTTGATATGATTTTTCCAAACTCAAAGTTCTGGGGGAAAAAACGGACATAAAATGTTGACCCCTCCCATTTTATTTCAATATGTGTTGAATGCCTACTTAGCTGCTTGTCATTATGATAGCTGTTATAGGAGACACAGTATTTGCCCTAAGAAAATTCAATGAATTGGACAAGGACACAATGACTGTAGGTGATTAAGAGGTTCATGCCTTAAGAGAAGTATATTAAGTCTCACTATTAAGAAACTTTTGAATTCCTGTATTCCCAAATATCATGCAAATAATATTATTTGGGCCTTTTCATTTGTAAAAGGATAGAATTAGTAACTGCCTCACAGTACATTGCGTTAAATGGAGCTTAAATGAGACTATGTATCAGAAGAGGACAATGACTTATATGTGGAGGGTGGGCTAATCCTGATGGAGTGACTCACGGCCACTCAACAGTCTTGTTGTGTGTGACACTCATATGATAAATTGCACTATATTCTGAACCTTTGGGTCACCCCAGTATGAGTCTTGAGTATTAAATTAGCAGTATAATTAAACTATTATAGAAATCAAGAAAAAGTTAACACAGGGATGTCCTTAGAGGGAAGTGAATTTTGCCATGGACCTTGAATTGTTATTAGGTTTCTAAAAGGCAAAGAAGGGAGAGACGACTGGGAATGGTTTCTGGCAGAGGGAACAGTATAACACCGAGTTGGATGAGTATGACACATTTGCAAGAAACAGCAAGAAGTCTAGTCTAGTTTTTGTGGAACATGATGTCTGCAGTACAAAGTAATGAGAAGATGGTTCTGGGAAGGTAGGCTGGGCAATACTGTGGATATTCTTCATTTAGTTGGCAGTCAGTGGAAAAATGGAATGTGTTTCAACTGTGTCAGAGCTGTGCTTAGGAAAATTAATTTGGTAGCATATAGAAACTATCAGAGGATGTAAGCATTCAAGGAGAGAGAGAGAGAGAGAGAGAGAGAGAGAGAGAGAGAGAGATTGAGATTGTAGCAGTACCAACTAGGAAATAGCACAAGATTTAGTGATGACTAGTTCAGGACTTGGCTCTGCACAGAAATGAAGTTACTATGATATGAACTTGAGCTTCAGTCATGGAAAGGGGAGGCATTCAAGAGGCTTTGCAGAAACATGCTTACATAGTTTAGCACCAGCTTTATAGAAATCAGAGAAGAAGATGTGAAAATGATTTGATTTGGGAGTTTGAGGCCACAGATATAGAAGAAAAGAGAAATAATAGAAATAAAGAAGTTGGAGCCAGGCATGGTAGTGCACATCTCTAATCTCAGTACTTGGGAGGCCATGACAGGAGGATGGCAGGTTTGAGGCCATCCTCAGCATCTTAGTGAGAATCTCAGAAACTTAGCGAGACCCTGTTTCAAAATAAAAAATAAAAAAGACTGGGGTACAGCTCAGAGGTAGAATGCCCCTGAGTTCAATTCCAAGTATCATCAAATAAAATAAAAAAAATAAAAAAATAACTTGGGAGATGTTGGTCTGTGGGGTGAGCAAGATGGAGTAGTTCATGGTACCATTTTGGGGTATGTTGAATTTAAGTTGTATAAAAGACTTCTGTATGTAGATGACCAGCAGGCTATTAGGCATCTGGGTATAGAGAAAGAAGAGAGATAAGGATTGAAGTATACGCTTAGGCAGCAGCTGAAAGGAAGTGATGTTCAAAGCTGGAAATGTATATGATTCCTGAAAAGAAAAAGGGACTATGAAAGCTAGTGTTAAAACATTAGCAAATATCAACCGATGGTGTAGGGTGTAGTTAAAGGCATTATAGAATCAGGGACTGGAAAAATCTACAAGGGTTTGGCAGGTAACTTAAAGCTGGGGGAACCTGAGGTCAAAGCGTAGAGCATACTCACCCACTGAGTATGAATTGGGAACTGTGGGGTCCTAGGGAGAGTGGGCCTGTTTCTTTGTACTGGGGATGAAACATGGGGGCATTCTATCTCTGAGCTACACCCCCAGTCCTTTTTATTTTTTATTTTCAAACAGTCTCACTAAGTTGCTGAGGCTTGCCTCGAACCTGGGATCCTCTTGTCTCAGCCTGGGATTACAGGCGTATACTACCATGCCCGGCTTGAGAGTGGACCTATCTTAAGGGTAACACTGGGACACAGTTTTAATGAGTGGTCCCAGTGTTGACAGATCTTCTGAGCTTTCAAGAGAAGTCATAAATCTAGACTATAATGGGAATCAAGGGATTATAAAATATCCAGTCAAACTTTGAAAAGCAATGTGCTAAAGAAATAGAACATAAACATGGTCCTGACCTAGACTGAGGGCCATGGGTCTCATTCTGAAGTAGACATGGAAGAGTTGGAGAAGCAGGAGTGGAGCCAAGTTCTTATAAATCAACCCATGCAGTGGGAAGTGAGGATTTCAAATAGCATATGTTACATCCTTCTGGAAGCCAAGGAGGACAAGAAGTGAGAACACTGCTTTGAGTCTGATGACTAGGATATAGTCAGTGGCTTTCCAGAGAGCTGTTTCACCAGCAAAGAGATGTTAGAGGTCAAATGAAGAGAGAAACACACATCCGACGAGGGGAGAATTCTAAGTTTTGCTGGGTTGTGACTCTTCCATTGTGTGATGGATATGGGAAGTCTTCAGTAGCCGGGACCACTGATTAAGAAAATTCCATGAGGAAAATAAAAAGGGCTTTCCAAATTACTACATTATTATGAGTGAATTAGGAGAGCAATTTGATCACTTGGAAAGTGCTCCTCTTTCAATAAATGTAAAATATGGATTCTTGCTGAGACTTCTAAGTCGTTTCATCTAAATTATATGCTAAAGTAGAGAAACAGATGTTAAATATGATTAAAACCAATTACAAATTCCACAGTACAGTACTGTGTTTTACTTACATTAGTCTTCCCGCTAGCTTAGGTGCCATCCATTTTGCCTTCATTTCCTGTTCATAACTCCAGGGTAAGCCACATGGGGGATTTAAGCCATTCAGACAGGAGCCTGACAGGGATATACAGATTCAAATAGAATTGCCTCAGCAAATTTAAGCAACTAACATAAGACCCTGTGGGGAGGGAGGTAGGGGGCGTCCTAATTTTGCACATAAAGCAGATTATCAAGTTGGTTGGCCTAACATATCGGCACTTGTATCAAAATTGAATTTTGACTCAATGCTAGAGTGAGATTTTCTGGATTTTTGTTTGTTTTTAATCTTTTCAATAAGTTGTTGCTATCTTGAGCATATGACTGTCTGAAGCCTGAATTTTTCCATTTAAGGGTTGGGGATAGAAGTTCACGCAAATGCCTCAAGAAAAAAGGGATTGGTTCATTATTAAAATGTAGGTGGCCTAGGATAGGAAGTGAGCAGGAGGGGGCTGCTACTCTTGTCGCCTCCAGTTCTCCTTCCTGGTCTGCAGGGTCAGTGTACATGCTCCTGTTTTCTTTCCAGATGAACTTCTCTGTTGACTCACAGAATAGGCTCCTCAAAACTTCAACTTGCAAGGGCCCCTGGGGCTAATCTGATGCCCCCCTTACAGTTTATTTTAATTTTTACTGGCAGCCACTTTAGTCTCTTAGGATTCTCTCCTTAAATATCCCGAGAGGAAATCTCATGGTTTCTGCTTATCTTTTCAGACCAGACTACTGTCCAACCTCCAGAGGCTGGCCTTGTGTCAGGTGACCATTAGTGGCCAATCAGCTTTGGTGGGGATGTTGCAGCCATCTTATAGCAAAATGTTTCTGTTCCTTGGGCAAGATTTTATACCTAGAAAATTTACTTGGATGCAACCTTAAGTGGTATACTTCTACTAAAATTCTTGCTGTTCTCAGAGAATAACAATAGGAGGCCCTCAATAAATATCTGTTGGATAAATGACTGACCGAATGAATGAGTGGAGTAGCGTTGCCTTGTGGTTAGATGTGTGTGTTTGTATGTGTGAGAAAAATGTTTTCACATTTGAGACTAAAGCAAGTCCACTTATATGTTTAATTATTGCAGTTGTAAAACAAAATGAGGAAAACTCTTGTGCTAAAGCAGCATCTGATAGAAAAATAGCTGTATTTCTTTTTATAGATATAATGGTAAAACATATCTTAAATTCTTCTTAGACTCCAATTAGTCATGGGTAGTATGCCTCAATATCCCCTCCTTCTTTCTTTTCTTTGTGTAAAATAGAGCCAACAGAGAAATCCAAGTTGATTTAAATATATATCTTTCTTACAAAATGAGTCAATTAATAGTTTAAAACTTGATTTCCTGGGACTCAAGTCTCATAAGTAACTGATTACCATAACTCATTTTCAGAGTCAACTCGCAATTCTAATTAGAATGAGAACTTTCTGAGGATTCCTAGATACTTGTAATTCATGCATAATGTGAGATATTCTTGAGTAATTCATTGGATTGTCTTTAGGCAGTTTTAAAAATGACCTCTCGTCAATTTCTGAATGGATGGAGACTTCACCTTCCTATTTTTTTATCTTCTTTCACCTTCTTTCCATTCCACATTAATATCTATTCCAAAGTGATTGGTGTGGCCATATTGATAGTATCCTGATGTCTTTTACTTTTCCAAATTCTTAAAATGACCTAATGTGTTACATTATTATTAGGTTTTCTGGATTTTTGTTTGCTTTTAATCTTTTCAATAGGTTGTTGCTATCTTGAGTATGTGAGTGTTTGAAGCCTGCAGTTTTGTTATTTAGGGACTGGGAAAGAAATTCACTCAAATGCCACAAGATAAAAGGAGGTTGGTTCATTATTAAAATTTGAATGGCCTGGGATGGGAAGTGAGCAGGAATGAGGCAGCTACAGGGTTACCATGTGCAGTTATTAGAGTGTTACTGTTTATGCACATTTATTTGTGATGGAGTGCATGTTAGAATAGCCCCCAAATATTGCCATCAATTTTCTTGCTACCATTAGCCCTTTCCCCTCCAATGGCAGTTTTCAAATATTAAGAACCCACCAGGCAAAAAGGAAATGCCATCCTGAAGCTTTGCTTAGTGGGATTTAGTGATTCCTATTTTTAGATTCAGTCCCTAGTGATGATATATGTATTCAAAATTGCAGGCATTTAATGTCAAAGCAGCTATTTAATATTAAACATCATAATATTCAGGATAAGAACACATGCAGAAGAGAAGCTACAGGAAGTCAGGAGAGGGCAGCAGAACTGGGTGAGTGTCAGGCTTCAGGTCAAGAAAGGGTGACTTCTGGAGCTCAGGTATTGAATGGAATGTTTAGTAAATTAAAGGCAAAATGATAAATAATTTAAAGTATCTAAACGAGTGTTCATAAGAATGCACAGGACAAAACATCCAGCTAGCAGAGATCATGTTCACCTCATGAGGGTCTAAATGCTGCCAAGGTGAAGATTTGCTAGAGTCAGGTATTCATGGGCATTAAAGACGAGGGGCTGAAGTAAAGAACCAGGCTGATCATGCAGGAGTGAGGACATGACCAAGTTAGCCGAATGTCTCATGGTGAATTGTCTCCATGATCATCACTCTATCCTCTTTTGAAGCTGGGATCCAGTTCTGCATCTGGAGGCACGCTAAGGCTTCTACACTTAAGCCTAGAAGGTCTCAACTGGGGGCATTTTTCAGCGTTTGAAGGCATATTTTCTTCTGGGGGATGTTATTGGCATCTAGTGGGTAGAGGATGGGAATGCTGCTGAACATTGTACAATACAAAGGATGGTCTCTTACAACAAAAAATGATCTGACCCAACATATCAGTAGTCTCAAGGTTGAGAAAACTAATGGAAGGAGCCATTCTTCAGGACATATCTTCTGTATATTAGTCTCACATACATTCTGGTCCATGCTAGGCTACCTCTTCCCAACCTTCCCTTTACCACACATCATCTTGTTTTCCTCCCAATTCATACTTTGACTGACTTTTGAAAACTGCATCTGAAAGGAATCATTCTGGATTTTCTGGATGTTTTGAGAATGCTCTTATCAATAATTTAATTCAATTTAGTTCAAACAACATTTGTTGAGTTTTCACTCATAAGTATTTTGCCATATTCCCTGTATAACAGAATACAGAGGTAAACTCCCTGTCTTGTCCCATAAGAGATCATAATTTAAAATGAAAGCCAGATGTATACATAATTAGTTCAAATAAAGACAGACTAGAGTAGAACCCATAAGTGAAGGGTAACCTTGTTGTCAGCTTGGGTCTTCTTGGCTCTAGAGATATAGGTAGCAGTGCCTCATATCTCTAATTCTATGCCTGAGTATATGTGAGCCTTTAAAAATATTTACGAAATCATAGGGCTTACATCTTTATGGGCTTAATGCTTCCTTTCTCTACTCTCTTTTTATAGAACATAAGAATTTAGTCTATATTGCCCTCTCAGCATAATTCCACCTACTTCAAGATTTGTCTTTCGCATAATGCACAAATAATCCCAGGTTATTTATTGGGGGGTGCTTTCAACGAGTATTAATCTGCCCTTTCAGGATCCCCTCCCCCAAATCCCATTTTCTTTGACTCTTGCCTCCCTATCCTTCTGTAGAACCACACATTCTTCCATTGTCTCATACCTAGCAGTACTCCCCATACAGGGACCATTTGTGATCTCACCTTCTACCCTAGTCAGTTTTAGGATCTACTTTTTTCCCAAAAAAATACATTTCCTTTTCTAAGAGAATTTCTCGTGCCAGAAATAACACTTTTCTCTACATTTTTACAAAAAACATAATTATATTACTTAAGTAGAATAAATAAACTGGAAAATAGGGTTAGAAAATGCTGTCTAGGAAATGTGAGCCTAGAGATATCAGGAGAAATTAACAGACAGAAGAAAGAAGCATGCAAATATCCCAGGCCAAGCAAAGGGCATCAGCAATGGCCTAGAGCAAAAGGGCTTTGTGTTTGGGAAACCAGTGCAGACAAGTTGCAAGCAGTGTTCATCATGAAGAATTTAGACTTTGATCTATATTTAGCAAGAAATCATTAAAGTGTCTTAAGATCGTGTGTGTGTGTGTGTGTGTGTGTGTGTGTGTGTGTGTTTGTGGTGGGGGTAGGAGTATGGGGAGAGCAGAGGGGATGTGAATGCTATACCAGATCCATATTTTAGAAAGATCTTTATAGATAGAGGGTGGCAGATAGATCAGAAAAAGTTGGATAATGACCTATCAAGAAACAATCACAATCACAGTTGTTCAAAAAGTTACATAGGAAAGGGGAGGGGAAATAGAGAATATTTTATTTTAAAATATTCTGGTAATTTTTTGTCATTTTGTGTGCATGAATTTTCTCTTCTATGATACCCTTAGGGCAGCTGTTTGAGCTGTCTTAAATGGCCATTTGTGCTGAGTCATCACTAACTAGGTGATCCTTAACAGATCACTAAGTAGAGAGACTTCATCTTAGTAGGTCAGGCAAACACTATGGAAGTTTTTTGAAATAATGCCCTTGAGTGGATTTCCTCCCCACTTCTTGCTATGGTTTGGATGTGGTTTGTTTCCCAGTGCTCATGTGTTGGGAGCTTGGTCCTCAGTGTGGTGATGTTAGGAGGTGGGGCCTACTGGGAGGTTCTTAGTTATTGGGTGAGCTTTCCTCAGATTGGACTAAGGTTACATTTGCGGGAAACCTGAGATTTTGTGAGAGTGAGTTGTTCTAAGCATGAACTCAATCCCTGAATCACCCCTGGCTTCCTGCTCGATGATGCAATCTCTCCCTCTCACACATGTTCCTGCCTCCATGAGTTCCTCATCCAAGCCTAGCTGATTCTGGTGCAATGCTCTTGAGTCTCCATAATTGAGCTAAATAAAACTCTGTTCTTTATAAAGGAAACCTGCTTTAGGTACTTTATTATAGTAAAGAAAAATGGACGAACACAATTTTTCTTCCCTTCTGGTTACTATGTTATCTTTATTCCCTTGCAATATTTGGGGTTTTCCCTTCAAGAGTTAGTAAGACAAAAACCCTGGATGTTTCAGTCCCAGATCACCTTCTTAACCTGAAGATCACTTGCAGAAAATTGCTGTAGCTTGTTTTCCTTCAAAAAGTATGAACTTTCGGAGACCTGAATATACAATTTATATTTGTGTAAACATGGTACAAATCTGTTTTGAAAATGGAAGCTTTCCCTTGATGATGTTCTTGAGAGTCTGAACTTTCAAATATCTGTACTTTGCCTTCAGATGTCTGCACAGTAACTCTACAAACTTCATTCCTGAATTGCAATATGTAGTATGATTGGCTGCATACTAGCTATGCAAACTTGGGAAAGGTGCACTGATTCTCTAAACCTTAGAATCTGTCTAAATTTTAAGCAAATATAAAACACATTTAAGGGTTATTTTGAGAGTTGAATGATATTATACAGGTGAAAGCACTTTCTGAACTTAAAGTAGTATACAGCTTTTGGTGTCATAATCTGTATCACTTGTTGCATGTTGCACATAAGTAGCTAAGAGTGCATAGATGAAGGCCAGGCGTGGTGGTGCAGGCCTATAATCCCAGGACTTGGGAGGCTGAGACAGGAGGATTGCAGGTTCAAGGCCAGCCTCAGCAACTTAGTGAGACCCTCAGTGACTTAGTAGGACCCTGCTTCCAAATAAAAAGGTCTGGCATGTAGCTTGAAGGTAGAATGCCCCTGGGTTCAATTCCCAGTAGTATGCACATGCACGCACACACACACACACACACACACACACACTGGACAGACAGAAAAGTCTAGTAAATTATATAATTGTACATATCAATCTAATAGTTCTTGTTTATGAAGTAAATGGGAGTAAGAGGGGGAATGTAGGAAAGGCAATAGCACCAACTTGTTGGGGGGTGTGATTACTTTGTATGTAACAATAGGTAAGTAGGGCCTCCTTACATTTTGGTCAAGAGCCTACAATTTAAATTTACGCCACAAATCTGAGCCTCTATTTCAGTTCAGTATATAATACAAAAGTACTGCAAACTCACAAATCAGGCCCCTTCTTGTAGAATTACAGGTTAAAGACATTGCAAATTCTAACTGAATATTGTGAGAAACTACTTCTTAGAGATTTTAATTATAAAGACTCAAGAGATAAACATCTCATCTCTTAGAAGATTAAGTATATCCTGAAATTTTCCTGTTCCGAGTCATCCACCTCAATCAAACCTGCCTCTCCAGTTCTTCATTTGGAACGGTGAGCCCAGAGACAATGATGCCTCGTTTAAAATGATTTCCTCTATAATTAGGAAAGAGAAAACATTAGCATTTGGAAACAAAGAGACTATTCTGTGTATTTTGGATGATTTACAATCATTTGGAGAAGCAGCTTCCTCCATAGTCCAAAGCTTTCTCCCCAAATGCTCTAATAGTTGTTGTGGCAGCTCATGCCATTAAGGAGATTTTATTTTTTCTCCTGGCAGTTTTTCACCTCTGTTTTAGCTGCTTCTGGATTGTGCATTTAGAAATAGGGCATCGATGCAACTCTATCTTTGAGAAATCATCACAACCTAAAACTAAAATCCATTATGGCTGGCATCATGTTATTTGTAAATGGGGGGTTTGCTGAAATCAGAGGTCAAGTCATCAGAAGAACAGATGAGAGAAAGGCCCTCAGAGTGCATGTAAGAAGTTGGAAATTTGTGGGTTCAGGCTTGAGTGCTTACCATATAGTCAACTGGATTTGTAATTTGGGAAGAGTCAGGTAAGAGGTGAATAGAAAGAAAGAATGATTCATTTCCATAAGAAAATTTAAAGAGCTTAAAAAAAAACGTTGGTAGACAAAGATCAAACTAAACGAATCAGTGTATTATTGAAATCTTCTTTGGATGATTTCTCCAAATGTTTAGAGGCTTTCTTATTTAAAGGCTTAGGGATAGCACGTCTTCAGTTGTTTTATTGATTGAAGAACTCACTTCTACCAAGGTGACTTATATAAAAGCACCTTAATGCCTTTGGCTTTCACTCCCTCCTCCTGAGAAACTAATTTTGCCAAATGAGTTGAGAAGATGAGTCTGTATGAAACTTATTCCAGGTTTGCCTTGCTGCAAATTATGTTCCTTCTTGTTATGAATGTCTAAAGATAAAAATACTGCACCATTGCCATCTGTTAAGTGTATTCTATACATTTTGAGAATATAGTAGAACAATACCTTACATATTGAATTTATCTTCCGGCAACGGGGTGGCCTCCTCAGTCTCTGGTGGCACTGCACAGCCAGGATACCCGTGAATAATGAAGCCACCCTTACCTCGTGCAGATGAATTCAATTTCCTCTCTATTGTAATGTCATATTTGATCCATTTACTTCTTATTTTTATTTTTAAAGGTTGCTTACTGCTTCAAGCCTTTTTCTCTGTCACCACTAATATGAAACATTTCTCAGAATTATCCAGTTCCGAGTCTATTTGCCTTACCAAGCTTCATGAATACCTCAAACACCTAAGTGGGTTTCATAGATTAAAAATATTTTCAACCTGTGAATGTCAGGCAACTAGAGGATGACATTCAACCGGTAAATTTATCATCACAGAAATTGTCTATTTGATCTGATTTTTGTTTTTATCTTACCCACACTCAAGCAGCACATTTGAGCCTTCAGTAATTGATAGCATCCTATAAACCGAACATTAATGAGGGATAGGTCACAACACAGCCCCAATTTGAACCCAATTGGAGCAGAAAAAGATTTTGTGAGAATAAATCTCCTGTCTTTGCTGGTTTCCTCTTTAGAGAAACAAGACAATATTTCCACATTATATTTACCTAATGGATGAGACTCAGTCTATTAGATGAGATATAAAATAAATTAAATTCCGTGGCAGGTGAACACCCGGGGGCACTGCCATTTGTAACACAGTGTTAATATTCTACAAGACCACTGCATGCGCTTAGCAGAGCTATCTTCAAAATTAGCTTTACTGGCCACCTGCAGACTTCTCTTTTGCTTTCCTAATCAAAACTACAATCCTGGGTAATTTAGCAAAATATTAAGTAAATAATTGCTTCAGAATATTTTAGGTTTAGGAACATAAATCTTATTCTTTTTTACATGACCGCTGATGCTAAGAAGCAGGGAGGTTCCAACCTTGCAATTTCAGTTTCGGGTGAGCTCTATTACTTCCCATTCTGATAAATTAAATTCCTTCTGCAGACAGATGTAACAGAATCCTTAGCTAAATTATAGTGGGAAGAGGATCTGACTTCAGGGGTCTGTACAGTACATACTCAGGATCAAGATGAAAACAGTGTAAGGAGCTGGAGGGTTTTGGAGTGCATCCATGTGTTCTTAGGAATGGGGGCTCTTTTTTGGGGGATGGTTTTTGTTATGCTCTTTCAAACCCATGTCTGCTGAAACTGAGCACCAATGAGGATAATAAGGCTCACCAATGGGTGAGCCTTCTAACTGCAGTTGTGGATGGAGTGGGCTTTCCAATTAGACCCTGGGAGCTCAAATCTGGTACTCTGTGTTAACAAAAAGTGGTTTGATAATAATGACAGCAACAGGGTGTGCTGTTTGTGAACAGAGAAGCGTTTGCATTTCGAAATAAGCAATCTGTTTTGGGATGTAGCTGCTCCACAATGTCAAGGTTTGGTTTGAATTCTGCTTTGGTTCTGTGGATAGCTTCCTTTATCCTTCTGTCTCCTTCCATGTTCTCCATAGGATGATGGGGTTTCCATTATTCCCTCCATTTGCATCCACTGTTCCGTTCCTGGTTGGAAGGTTATTTATTGCCTTTTAAATTCCTTAATGGTTACTCTTATTGTAAACACACATTTTGACCTCGTAATGTCAAATATGAGTCAATGTTCTGCGCTCTTCCAAGCTATGTAAAGACCTTCCAACTCAGTAGCTGTCATCACCTCTGAAATATCTTGCATGTTGTTGTTGTTGTCCCAAATCTTAGTTTCATATAATTTTTTAAAACTCAAACCAGTCGCTGTTGTTATGTTGTGAAGCCAGTGTTTACTTAACTCGACCCTGTTTCCAGGCCTCTGCTCCCGCTCCCCCTTGCATGCCTTTACTCCGTCACACTCACTCACTCATTCTGTGTGTACTTTCATTCTCCTGAAGTGTATACCTTAAAAAATCTTGCTGTAGGGCTCTGTTAATGGTGATTATTAATGGTGATTATGCTCATTTTTGTAGCCTGAAGATGTGTATTTTATCTTCACTTTTTCATAACAGTTCAGCTGGGCCTATACTACTAAGTTGAAGGTTAATTTCTTTCAGCTCTTTCCTTCCTTCCTTCCTTCCTTCCTTCCTTCCTTCCTTCCCTCCCTCCCTCCCTCCCTCCTTCTTCCTTTCCTTTCCTCTTTCCTTTCCTTTGTTTTTTTTTTTTTACTTCCATTACTGTTTTCTGGAAGCCCTCAATGGGATACCATTGCTTTCTGTATTATATATGTATTCTAAATATACTATCACTGTCTTTATTGTACTTCATTTTCACTATGTGCCTAGGTAGAAATCATTTTTGTCCATCCTGTTTAGGATTGCAAAAGTAAAAGTATAAGACCAGGAAAAAGAGTTGCTTAACATCTCAGAAAGGAATTTTTGTGCTGACTTTCCCAAATTTCCTTCATTTATAGGTGACTTTTCAATCTTCACCATGTCTGCTTACCACTTGTACTATCATTTGTTTAATGTCTTTCTTTAAGATGATTTTAAGAACTTAAATAATTAGCTGGGTGTGTGGCACACACCTATAATCTCAGCTACTTGGGAGGCTGAGGCAAGAGGGTTGCAAGTTTGAAGCCAGCCTGGGCAGCCTAGCAAGATGAGACCCTACCTCAAAATAAAAAGGGCTGGGGATATAGATCAGTGGTGGAGTGCTTTCTAGCCTGCATGAGGCTGTGGGTTCAATCCCTCAGTAACCCCCCAAAATAAAAAAAATAAAAAAATTAACCATAGTGTAAATAAATATAGAACAAATAGTCTGTGCAATCATGGGTTTAATATGCTAATTATAATTTTTAATAAAATATAACAATCTAGTACTTTACTTAAATATTTGTCAATCACAATAGAAAAAGTCACCCATGTCTCATGTAAAATACCTTACACACAGCAGTTCTATACATCCCATGAAATGAGAAATGCTACTTAGTGTGTCATTGCTAGTTCCCCCTTATGAGGGGAATTTAGTCACTGACTGTGTGAAATAGTTTCTGGCTAGGGAATTATCTGATTTGGAGTATCTTGCCTCACCATGAAGGGGAAGGATGGTGTTGTATGCACCAGGCCACCCTGGTCAATGGGAGCGGCCACACATGGGGAAATTAGGGACTGGGGATTGGGAATAGCTTGATTCTAAAGTCTTTTATTCACCTCCCCACAAAGAATGTGACATCCAATGCCCAGATGATCTGTAAAGCAAAAAGGCATTTATTTGGGGAGCACAGATTTCAGTAGCAACCAGAATGTGTCATGTTAGAGAAGGGTTTAGAGGGTTCTCTTAAGGGTAAAAAAGAGGAAGTTTAAGAGAATTACATTGGCTGTTTGTTAAGAATTATGGTTGGAGGATAAATTTACTTCTATAACTCATTGGTCTAGCACAAACCAGCTCAGACCAAACCATTATTCTGGGAAGAAATTGAGTTTCTGCAATTCTCAGGATGTTCCTTCTCAGCAAATAACTTTCTTTTGGCATGTCAGCAAGTTCACAGGGTAGTCACGACAGCACAAGATGGATTCTGGGTCACAAAATGGAGTTACTGCTGTCAACTTTCTTTCACAAATGTTTCCTCCAAGATAGACACACAAATTTATATTTAAACACTGTTATGGTCTGTGTTCTTCCACCAAAGAAACCTATGAGTAAAGCAAACTTTTATTAAATTTGTGCTTCATGCAAGGTTAACAAAAACAACAAAATATTATACCAACTTACCATTGCTCATGTGAGCCAAGGGTGGAAGAAATTTATGGGTAGATTTTAAAATGCTTTGCTTGATCAGAATATTCACACAATATGCTAATTGAGGAAGAGATAATTCCTCGGTCAAATTCCCACTCCAACTGGGATATTATCACTGTTTGAAACACTGAAGAGACTATGCTATGCTAATAGCTTTAAATTGGTTCACATTCAAATTTCTAGGTGTTTGGGGAAACTAAACATGCTTTACAGTAATTGGCCTGTTCTGTAAATGTGGCCTTAGATACCACTTTTTATGTTGAACAGCCACTTTTACATCCAGGAGTGATGGGTTTCAGGCCTAGTTATCTCAGTCTTCCTTAAGTAGACATGGCTCTATACCATCTCACTGGGGGACCCTCCCTGGTGTGGTACCTACCTGCTTAGCAGGTTTTAATTTGGTCTTTTGTGGAAAGTTTCATTTTAAAAACAATATGAAAAGGACTATTAATGCTCAAGAAAGTAAAATTTGGTCCAGGGTGAAAAGGATGCAAAGATGCCAATAAACCATATATACTTAAAAACAAACTTGAGAGAAGGAATAAAAATAAACACATCTGACTCCTCCACAGTGAACCATTCATGGTTCTAGAGAAAACACACTTACAGACTTGGGTAAGGGATTAAAGAAGAGCAAATAGATTCAGATAGCTTCTTTTTTACCTGATTTTTAAGAAAACCCATGTTTCTGAAAGAAAGAACTTTCAGAAACAATAATCTCTGCTCCAAAACAAAGAAAATAGGAAAGAAATAAAATTAAATTTGAAAATAAGGCAGAAAAACTAATGTTCCAAAATCAGAACTTTGATGTTAAGAAACAGAAAAGGCTATTAAGAATTCCTTGCCTTACCCATGTTTATAGCAGTACATTTCACAATAGACAAGCTATGGAACTAGCCTAGGTGTCCATCTACAGATGAATGGATAAAGAAAATGTGGTATCTATACACATGTAGTTTTATTCAGCCATAAAAAGCATGAAATTATGTCATTTTCAGGAAAATTAATGGAACTGGAGAACATCATATTAAGTGAAATAAGCCAGACTCAGAAAGTCAAAGGCCATATGTTTTCTCTCATACTGTAAAAGCTAGAGAGAAAAACAGGAAAAAAGTAACCTCATTAAAATAGAAGGGAGACCAGTAGGGCAGAGGAAAGGAATCAGGGGGAGGAAGGAGGAGGGCAAAAAAGGTACTGGGAATGCAATTGGCCAAATTATGTTATGTGTATATAAAAATAGGTCACAATGAATCCCACTATTATGTGTAATTATTATGCACCATTAAAGTCTTTTTAAAAAAGAATCCTTTGCCTTTGATCCTCCTGGTGGCTTTCCCCCCACTTGAGAAGACAATGTAGACACAGGGGCTTGAGTTTTATGATAACAGTAAGTGACAAGGCAGACGTGGTTGGAATAGACAGGCCCCAAAGTTTTTTATGGAACAGCTCTGTGATTTCCTCAGTGTGAGCAGACCGGGTCCTCAGGTGTCTACAGGCAGCCTAGTGACCACAACTCTCAGCTATAGACTAGTATGTGGACTAGCTTAGGGAGCCTAACTAATTTCTCTGGAAAGTTAGGTAAGTAGAGGAAGGGATGTGCATTAGTTTGCTAGGACTGCCCTAACAGGGTACCACAAACAAGGTGGCTTAAAAACAGAAATTTATCTCCTTATATTTCCAGAGGCCACAGGTCTAAGATTGAGGTTTTGTCAGATTGTTTTCATTCTGTGTCCTCTCTCCTTGACTTTCCTCTTCACATAGTCTCTCCTTTTGTTTTCATATGCTCTTCCTTCTGTGAATATCTGTGTCATCTCCTTTTCTTATGAGGACACCAGTGATATTGGATTAGGATCCACCCCAATGACATAAGTTTTCCACACTTACCTCTATAATGGCCCTATCAGATTCTGAAGTACTAAGTACTGGGCATTAGGGTTGAAATGTGAATTTGGGGATGCAATTCAGCCCATAACAGGGTGATTTGGGCAAATATCCACAGATATCTTAGCAGAACTAGATGGTACTTGCTAAATATTTCTTACTATATATAAATACTATTCAAGCCAAACCTGCTATATATGATTTTCCTAAAATTACTAATTGAATAATACAATATTACGATTACTTATCAGAAAGATACTATAGGATTATTCTTATATTCTCAGCATCCTCAAAATAGGATTCACTAAGCTTGGTTGAATATTAAGTGCTGGCAAGTATTTAATAATGATGGAATTAGTTAATAATAGTAAAACAATTCTGAAAAAACAAAATACCTTCCCACAATGTGGGAATCTTTGCAATAAAAAATCATATCATTTTTCTATATCTACAAAATAAAATATTGTGTCAAAATCATACAAGTCAGTTTTGAGGAACTCGAGTACTTCTTATTGTGTAATTATGACTGCCTCAAGAAACATTTCCCCACAATTATCTTGAACCCTAAACTATGTATTCGATGCATTCTGTTTCTTAGTTGCCCTATTTTGGATGATAAATAATTGATAAATATAATTATTTATCAACAGACTAAAGTCCAAAAATCTGAGAAGCTTTGAAAGATATATTTTAAATTAGAGATTGAAAATGACATTAATGTCTAAATTTTTTTTTAAAAATGTGCTATCTTTTCTTGATTTCCTTGAGGATAAAGTTTGGGTCCAAAGTTCACATCAGGGTTGAATATGGCTGTCTTTGACATGCCTATTGGGCATTTCAATCTACCTTGAAGTACCTTTGACCTTCTTTATGCAAAGTGCTCTGTTAAAGGCTTGTTTTAGGCCTGGAGGCTCAAATGGAAGCTAAGGGGGAAAATATATGTTGTTAATTAGACAACACCTCTACAAACCCCCAAAGAGAAAAGGAGACTATTTCCTACAGGCTAATGTTTTCATCTTCCCTGGACTTTTACGGACTAGGAAAAGTATGAGGTAGAAGAGAAAGAGGCTTCCTAGGGACGAGATGTTCTTATTTTATCTTTTGTAAGGAAATGGAAAGTAAAGACAAAACAAAAGGTATAGCTAATATTGGGGGCATGATGGTTTTATTCTAAAAAAATGTATTATTCTCGTTTTATTTCAATAAAAATTTCTGGCATTAAAAATCATAAAAGTAGGACATTTTCCGGAACTCTTAGAATCCTGACATATAATTATTAATTTCATAATAAAGTATAAGGGCTCCCTCTTCCCAATTACGTATTGACTTTATTTTATTTGCTTCTTATTCAACCAATTTTTACGAATAGATACACTTAAAGACATCTCCCAAATAATAGTAATTGTAATTTAGCATGGCAAACCATGACATTGCCTGACACCAAATAAAAATTTGCCTTTAAAACAATATGCATGTCTCTCTCAGATATCTCATTTATTGTTTTTATAAGCATGATGGAGGAATACATCTGTGGTAAAGATATTTACTAATCTAATAACAATGCTATTGTTTCTGATTTTTATATAAAGCTTTCCATCTAGTGATTTCAAAATGCATTACAAATGTGGACTCGTGTGTGCACAATACTAGTTGTTTCCTACATTCTTGCTTACAAATGGAGTAAGGGAAGCAAGGAGGTTAAGCATGACCTTAAATAAATGTCCCAAATATTTGGAAACACTGTCAAGGACAGAGGATTCTTTCCTGACCCCACTCCCTTGAGTTGCTATTGTAGCACCCATACCAGGCCTTTCTTTCATGGGAGAAAATGAAATATCTCACACAATGTGTTTACCGTACAATACGTAAAGTAAAATGGCAAAACACAGTTATGTCAATACCATTTATGAAGAACAAATTAAAAAAAATACCTTCTTCATAAAATCAATAGCAAGGGAGAAAAAAATCAAGATGAATGGGCCAGGGAAAGTAGGTAACCAGGATAACAAATGAGCGGCATCTTCGCACAGGCCTGCTTGAGTGAGCAAAGGTAAACAATTACCCACTGAATGTGTGTTTTCACTGAGTAAGTTGGGTCAACAGAGTCTGATAAGAGGAAGAGAGGATAAATTGTTGAGGCATAAAATAAAAATGTTTATCTGAGCATTTATCATCCCTTGATCTAATGTGGAATTCATAGATGGAGCCCAGTGCGTGGCAGGCTCAGCTCTTGGTTTATACATAGCCTCGGAATCGTTCAGCAAACCATAAAACATGCTTTCTCACTTTTCTGCTTGAATGATTGCAGAGCTGCTCTCTAGGGACCAATTTCTCTAATGGCGAGATCTAATTCAATTGTGTGCTCCCTCGGTTCAGAGGGAAGGCTTCTGAGGGAGCCGGCAGCCTGTGCGGGGCTGCAGGGCTGGAGGGCTGGAGAGTCTGAGCTGGGGAGTGAGGAGAGCAAGTGTGGTGCTTCTCGCTGAGTGCATTGGCCGCCCACCTCTCCCCATCTTTCTCACTCATCTAATTCAGGTGGCAACCCCACTGTGCAAGGATTACATACATCTTGCCTGATTTTAAAATGATAGTAACAGTTTCTCTTTTTCCTGAATTCTACTTTTAATCCCTGTTATTTAGCACTTCAGGGAATGGGTTATGTCAGTTCACTAAGTTTTTCAGCTACTACAGTCAGTTACCATTCAATTGATTGGATGACTTGTATGTATCTCTTTTAAAATAACCATTAAGGCCCTGGAAACCACGTTATTCTCATTTGTCATTATTCTCATTATTGTCACTTGTCATTTAGAAAGGCCTATAGTGTGACTGGTATAGGCCAATATTAACTTAATGTTGCTCATTTTGTATTGTTCATATTTAGTATTGTGTTCACTATATTTTGGCAAGTTATAAATGCTTTCTGGTAATGATGAATTTTTACTAATGCCATAATTATCTACAATTATGTAGGGTCTGTATTTTGATTTGTGTGTAATGATGATAGGTGTGATCTTCATTGAACCAATGCTTTCATTTGGGTACAAGATATGAGGGCAAGGTGAATAGACTATCTTGTATATTAGGCCGTATTCATCAATTAAGACTCCTTTTATACTCATATTTCATAGGCTTATAGTTAAAAGACTCCTGGGACCTTTAATTTTCTCCTGAGTATCTAGTTTTCAATTAGAGCAATAGAATTACAGACTTTTGGAGACTAAGAGGAGCTTAGAGACTCTAACAGCCTCACTTTACAGATGGAGGAAGTGAGGTGAAGTCATAAAATTAGTTAATGAAAAGGCCAGGAGTTGAACTCGGCTCTCTTTCCGTTTGTTTATAATGTGGCCTTTTCTGTGGCAGGCACTGTTGTAATTGCTGTGGATGCAATAGATTTGGACCCCGAAGGATGAAATTTACTGGGCTCTAGCTCCTTTCTACTGGACCTATTGACTGGATCAATTGGATGCTGACTTCCTGATGAAGCACATCCAATGATTTAAAGCAAAGCTTTAAAAATATAAATAAATTAGAGTGCCTAACAATGCATGCCTTTATGTAGGACTTATTCAACAATTGATACACATAATGACATTTGGTCCTCTACAAGTAGTCCTGTGTGTGTGTGTGTGTGTGTGTGTGTGTGTGTCTGTGTGTGTTACTAGGGTTTGAACCCAGGGGAATTCTGCCT
>PVJS01010329.1:24532-48408 GCA_004027185.1 Glis glis | reverse complement strand
CACCTCCATGTCGGGGGGCCTCACTTCACCTTTGGGGCCTTTCATGTCCACCTTGGGGCCCTTGATGTCCACCTGGGGGCCTTTGAGTTCCACTTTGGGCATCTTGACACTGGGCATCTGCACCTTGGGCAGGTGCCCCTTCAGGCCAGCTCTAGCAGCCTCTTCAGGCAGCTCTCCCTCGGGTAGCTGGACCTCAGGCATCTGCACGTCCACCTGGCCAACCATGGCCTCCAGGTGGGCTGATGGGATCTCAGTGCTGAAGTCTGTGGTCTTGAGGTCACCCTGCATGGAGGGCAGGGCCACGTCGGCCTTGACTGTGGGTGCTGTCACCTCAACTGATGCCTCGATGGACTTGCCAGGGGCCGACACGCCGAAGGACGGCATCTTGAACTTGGGCATTTTGAACTTGCTGTCTTTGGTGGAAATGTCTTTGTCTCCCAGGGTCACATCTCCCTCTAGCTGGGCTCCTGGGGGCTGAATGTCCACCTCCATGCTGGGCATGGTCACCTCCATGTCGGGGGCCCTCACCTCACCCTTGGGGCATGTTACATCCACTTTGATGCCCTTGATGTCGACCTGGGGACCTTTGAGGTCCACTTTGGGCATCTTGATGCTGGGCATCTGCACCTTCGGCAGGTGCCCCTTCAGGCCGGCTTCTGCACCCACAGCGGGCAGCTCACCCTCGGGCAGCTTGATGCCCACCTGGCCAGCCTTAGTCTCCTGCTTAGCTGAGGGTAACTCAGTGCTGATGTCAGTGGTCTTGAGGTCTCCCTGGATGGAGGGCAGGGCCACACCAGCTTCTATCGTGGGCACTGATGCCTCCACTGAGGCCTCGATGGGCTTGCTAGGGGTAGACATGCCAAAGGAGGGCATCTTGAACTTGGGCATTTTGAACTTGCTGTCTTTGGTGGAAATGTCTTTGTCTCCCAGGGTCACATCTCCCTCTAGCTGGGCTCCTGGGGCCTCGATGTCCACCTCCATGCTGGGCATTGTCACCTCCATGTCGGGGGCCCTCACCTCACCCTTGGGACCTTTTACATCCACTTTGATGCCCTTGATGTCGACCTGGGGACCTTTGAGGTCCACCTGGGGCATCTTGATGCTGGGCATCTGCACCTTCGGGAGATGCCCCTTCAAGCCGGCTTCTGCACCCACAGCGGGCAACTCACCCTCGGGCAGCTTGATGCCCACCTGGCCAGCCTTAGTCTCCAGCTTGGCTGAGGGAAGCTCAGTGCTGATGTCAGTGGTCTTGAGGTCACCCTGGATGGACTGCAGGGCCACATCAGCCTTGACTGTGGGCGCAGTTGCCTCAACTGAAGCCTCAACGGACTTGCCTGGAACTGACATGCCAAAGGACGGCATCTTGAACTTGGGCATTTTGAACCTGCTGTCTTTGGTGACCTCGTCCTTGTCTCCCAGGGCCAGGTCTCCTTCCAGCTTGGCTCCTGGGGCCTGGATGTCCACCTCCATGCTGGGCATGGTCACCTCCATGTCAGGGGGCCTCACTTCACCTTTGGGGCCTTTCATGTCCACCTTGGGGCCCTTGATGTCCACCTGGGGGCCTTTGAGTTCCACTTTGGGCATCTTGACACTGGGCATCTGCACCTTGGGCAGGTGCCCCTTCAGGCCAGCTCTAGCAGCCTCTTCAGGCAGCTCTCCCTCGGGTAGCTGGACCTCAGGCATCTGCACGTCCACCTGGCCAACCGAGGCCTCCAGGTGGGCTGATGGGATCTCAGTGCTGAAGTCTGTGGTCTTGAGGTCACCCTGCATGGAGGGCAGGGCCACGTCGGCCTTGACTGTGGGTGCTGTCACCTCAACTGAGGCCCCTACGGACTTGCCGGGGGCCGACACGCCGAAGGACGGCATCTTGAACTTGGGCATTTTGAACTTGCTGTCTTTGGTGGAAATGTCTTTGTCTCCCAGGGTCACATCTCCCTCTAGCTGGGCTCCTGGGGCCTGGATGTCCACCTCCATGCTGGGCATTGTCACCTCCATGTCGGGGGCCCTCACCTCACCCTTGGGGCCTTTTACATCCACTTTGATGCCCTTGATGTCAACCTGGGGACCTTTGAGGTCCACCTTGGGCATCTTGATGCTGGGCATCTGCACCTTCGGGAGATGCCCCTTCAGGCTGGCTTCTGCACCCACAGCGGGCAGCTCACCCTCGGGCAGCTTGATGCCCACCGGGCCAGCCTTAGTCTCCAGCTTGGCTGAGGGAAGCTCAGTGCTGATGTCAGTGGTCTTGAGGTCTCCCTGGATGGAGGGCAGGGCCACATCACCTTCTATCGTGGGCACTGATGCCTCCACTGAGGCCTCGATGGGCTTGCTAGTGGTGGACATGCCAAAGGAGGGCATCTTGAACTTGGGCATTTTGAACTTGCTGTCTTTGGTGGCCACATCTTTGTCTCCTAGGGCCAGGTCCCCTTCCAGCTTGGCTCCTGGGGCCTGGATGTCCACCTCCATGCTGGGCATGGTCACCTCCATGTCTGGGGCCCTGACCTCACCTTTGGGGCCTTTCATGTCCACCTTGGGGCCCTTGATGTCCACCTGGGGGCCTTTGAGTTCCACTTTGGGCATCTTGACACTGGGCATCTGCACCTTGGGCAGGTGCCCCTTCAGGCCAGCTCTAGCAGCCTCTTCAGGCAGCTCTCCCTCGGGTAGCTGGACCTCAGGCCTCTGCACGTCCACCTGGCCAACCCTGGCCTCCAGGTGGGCTGATGGGATCTCAGTGCTGAAGTCTGTGGTCTTGAGGTCACCCTGCATGGAGGGATGGGCCACGTCAGCCTTGACTGTGGGCGCTGTCACCTCAACTGATGCCTCGATGGGCTTGCCGGGGGCCGACACGCCAAAGGACGGCATCTTGAACTTGGGCATTTTGAACCTGCTGTCTTTGGAAGCCATGTCCTCATCTCCCATTTTTACGCCGCTGTCTCTGTCCATATCATCTCCCCCTGATATTTTTATTGTTCTTGTCACTACTGCCTCACCTTGTATACTCTCTCCTTCCTTTTCCTTTATTCTTATATTTGTTCTTGTCGCAAATTTATCTTGTCTTGCTGTTTCCTGATCTTTTTCTTTTATTGGCTTCTCTCTGCCTGCTGTTGAGTCCCTTGTTGGGGACCATCCAAACGAGGGTATCCTGAACTTGGGCATCTTCATCCTTCCCTCTCTTTTTTCCTCGTCCTTGTCCTCCTGGCTGTCCCCTAGGCCTTGCCGTGCTTGTTCCCTCTCTGTTTCCTCCTCTGGTCCTGGCCCATGTCCTGTTCGCTCTGTGCCTCCCAGTCCTTCGGTGTCTGCCACCCCGTTCTCCTTCAGTGCAGCCCCATCTGCAGAGGGCCTGTGCTGCGTGGTCTCCAGCTGGACGTCTGTGCCGTGTCTTTCTGTCTCTGGTACTTTTTCTTTTGGAAATCCAAATTTGGGGGTCTTCAAATGGCGTATGCGGACCTGGGTTTCAGGTGGGTGTCTCTGGGTGCTGCCTTGGTCTCTTGTGTCCTGCAGGGATAATCTGGCGATCCCAATTTCCAGGCTCTGTACTCCCTCCCCTTCCTCCTTCCCGCTCATTCCAGGCCCTGCCTGGGCCCTGGGTTCACTGTGTGTCTTTGCCCGGTCCTGGGCCTTTGCCTGCTTTTTCTTCCCTTGGTGCCTGCCTGTCACCCCTGTCCCTTCTGCAGGGGCCCTCTCGCTGAGAATAGGGAGACCTGGCTCCGTGGGCTGCTGCGTGGTTGGAGTGGGCGTGACTTCTGTCACCTGTGCTGTGTCCTCACGCCTCCCTTGTGCATCAGGACCCATGTCTTCTGGCTTGTCACCCCAGGACTCCAACTCCTCCAGCACCCCAGCAGGACCTGGTCTGCCCTGGGCCTCTCTGCCTGGCTGTCCTGCTGCAGCTGAGCCCTGACCTGAGCCCATCTTGAATCTCAGGTTCAGGAACCTTCTCTTCCTCTGGCTGCCCGGCCCTGCCTTCTGGAGCCGCTGCTCATCTAGCAGCTGGGCCTCCGTGTCTGTGCTTGTGGGGGACGTGTCAGGTGCGTCCCCATGCTCATAGGCCTCAGAAGAGCTGTGTGAGCGCCGGGGCCCTGGCCCCCGCTTGCTTTTTATGGCTTGGAATTTGGGCCAGGAGAGCCTTTCCTGGGTCCGCCTGCCTCGGCCCGCCCTGGGCTTGGAAATGAGCTTCTCCTGGTCTCCATCGGCCTCCACCGTCTTCGTAGGGGTCTCGGTACACTCATCAGCAACATCCTTGTCCTGAAACACAGGGAGAGGGAACTGACTGGAGCCGGTAACAGAGCCCGAGGCCTGAGCACAGGGACAGGTGGGCTGTGGAGCAGCTGTGACAGCCCCAAGCTGCCTGGCTGGGCGGGGGCCTCACCTGCTTCTCCTTGCCCTTTAAGCCGCGCTGAGGGACACGGCCAGCCCACTCCTCGTCCTCTCTGGCCGGGAGCTTCCGTTTGATTTTGAACTGCACCTTGTATGGCTCTGAGTATTGAAGGATCTTGAGAGCATCTTCATATTTGATGTCGTCAAAGAATATGGTCGCGCTGAGCAGCTGGTCGCCTGGAGGGAGAAGGAGCCACTCCGGCTCAGTCCCTACTCTCGCCTTGTTGGAGAGGAGGGGCCCAGGGCTCCCCCAGTCCCTTAGACGACAGGAAGGTGGGGCGTCTCTCCATTGCATGGGTGAGGAAACCAGAGTGCAGTGGTTGGCCCCAGGTTGGAGTGGCTGAGCAGAGTCCTGGGGTCATCCTCAGCTCCCACCCCATCCATGTCCCTCCCACTGTGATGTGGATTTTGGAGACCCCAGGGATGGGACAACCAGTCACCTTCTCTCAAGCTGAAGAGCTTGGCTGCTGAGGAATCCTTTAGCACTTGCTTGACAAAGATCCCCTGGTCCCCACCACCAGTCACACTGTAGCCACTGGCTCCTGCCTCCACCTCGGTCTCCAGCGTCACCTCCGTCGCCTCCTGCACAGCCTGGAGCAGAGGCACATCAAGTCCATGGTGAGCAGTGCCTGTCCCACATGGGCATCACTGCTGAGACCAGTGTCCCCTGAGGATGGGGACCTCACCGTCTTCCCATCACCCCTGGGGCAGAGGTGGGGACACTGGCCAGATGGGCCCAAGCTGAAGTCCACAGTTGGAGGAAGCCAGCTATAGGCAGTGCCATGTGGGTGGTGCCTCCTCCCGTCCTCTACCCCAGGCCCAGCAGGGAGGAGCAGCTCCTGCTGGCACAGCGGCCAGTGCCTTCCTTCATCTGCTCCTGTGTTTCTTGGTCACAGGCACATGAAGCCTTGGTCACACACCAGAGGCCCAGTGCTCCCACCAAGCAGTGATATAAACCCCGAGGAAAACAGGAAGCTGGTGTGGCCCACCTGACCACTGTGTCCAGCAGAGCTGAGACCACCCAGGAGGGAGCAGGTCCCTGTCCTTGGATACAGAGTGCCCATCAGTGGCTTCTGCAGGCCTCACGACCTGCTCCCTGTAGCCCGTGCATGCATCTGACTCCAGCATCACCCCACCGTTCAGATGAACCCGGGCCTGGCCAGGAGCTGAGCTCTTCATAGGGGTGGAGCAGCAGCTTCTGCAGCCCTGCCCCTCCCGGGCCTGGCCCCTGGCTCCTGCCATGCCCACCTCTGGATGACTCATCCTGGAGAAGGTCCGTGAGTCCCCCGAGTCCCGCTTCCACCAGGATCTCCGTCTCCCTGAGGAGGCTCGCCGGCCCTGGGCGTCTTCCTGCAGCCACAGGATTTAGGAGTTACCACCCACCCCAGCCCGGGGGCCCAGAAGCTGCTGGGTGCAGTGTGGGCAGGGGCAGATGAGCCCCTCAGGGCCCAGGGAAAACCAACTGTGGCCTCCTGCTCCCTGACAGCCCGGCCCTCAGCTCCCAGGGCAAGTCCCATGGCCACTGGAGTTCAGTACGGAGGAGGAGCACTCTGAAGAGTAGAAGAACGAGTCTGTTAATAAACAGGCCACCTCCGGTGGCTCCCCCAGTCCTCCTCCCCAAAGGTGGCTATGCAGGTTCCTGTGCCACGACCACACTCCGTGCCACCACCACAGCCCACACGCAGGAGCACAGCCTGTCCCTCCACACATGTGCTCATGAGAGATGCAGACATCTGCGTCCCAACTGTGACTGGGCAGTGGAGGGAGGGATGTCTGGGGGGACACAGAAAGGGCAGAGGGGACAGCTGGATGGGTGCATTCAGGGTCCAGCAGCTGCAGGCAGGCAGCCGGGCTGCACACAGGCAGGCACCCACACAGGGTGACACAGGGGGAAGGGGAGGCAGGCACCTCTGGCTCCACACCTGGCCTTCCCTCAGCCTGTGCCCTACCCAGCAGGCTTACCTGGGGACCGAAGCCAGCGCCCTCACGTGCGCATTCGTAGACAGGTGAGGACCCCTGTGGCCGTGGCCGAATGATCTCGTCCACAGGCCCTTCAGTCACCTGGCGGGGAGAGGGGGAGAGAACCGAGTTTCCTTCAGCCCCTCAGGCTCCTCCAGGGCCCAGGACAGGACGGGGAAAGGGGCGCAAGGAAGACACCTCCCTCCTTGGTCCTCACACTTACAGACTGGTCCTCTTCAGTTTCTGCACCGGGCTCCTCGGGCTGCAGCTGCCGGCCAGACACTGCAGAGAGAGGGGCTGTCAGTGGAGACATGCAGGTGGGTGGGCCCGATGGTGTGAATACTCAGGGGGGTGGACACTGGGCCTAGGGAGGATCCTGAACACTGCGCAGGGCGGGGGCAGTGGGTGGGGTTGGTGGAGCCCAGGCGCTGTGCGGGGCAGGGGTGTAGGTCGGATGGCAGTGGATGGGGCTGGGGTAGCCCAGGCGCTGTGCGGGGCAGGGGTGTAGGTTGGATGGCAGTGGGCAGGGCTGGGGGAGCCCAGGTGCTGCGCACAGACTTTACAGATTTAGTCCAAGAAAGTTACTATAGAAACACACAAACTATAACCATACTCTGTGGGCTGAAATCAGAATCCAGAGTTTCTACAATATATCGTCTTAAATGTCCAGGATTCAACAAAAAACTACAAGTCATACAAAAAAAGAAAAAAAAAGGAAGAGGAGGTATGAGCCACACTGAGGGCAGAGCAGTGAATGGAAACTGTCTCCAAATGTCCACAGATGTTGAATTTAACAGACTTCAAAGCGACTGTTAACAGTTTGTAAAAAAAAATAATAATAATGGAGCCAGTGCATAGTGCCCCATTCCTGTGACCCTAGTACTTGGGAGGCCAAGACAGGAGGATCACAGTGTCAAGGCCAGCACACCATAACTTAGTGAGACCCTTTTTCAAAATGAAATAATAACAATAAGGCTGGGAGTGTAGCTCAGAGGTAGAAAGCCCCTGAGTTCAATCCCCAGTAACACACACGCACACACGCACACACATATACACACAGAAAAAAACTAAAGGAAATCATGTTTAAGAATTTAATAGAAAATATGAGGCCAATGCTCAATGAATGGAGAATCTCACCAAGGCATAAAACTCAGCCCAGCATGGTAGTGCACATGCCTGTAATCCCAGTACTTGGGAGGCTGAGACAGAAAGATCACAGGTTTGAGGCCAGCCTCAGCAACTTAGTGAGACTCTGTTTCAAAATAAAAATAAATTAAAAAAAGAAAAAGGACTCGGAGGTAGCTCAGAGGTAGAATGTCCCTGGGTTCAATCCTTAGTACAAAGAAAGAAAAGAAGGAAGGAAGGATATTTTTTAAAAGTCAAATGAAAGTTCTGGAGTTAAGAACTTTCTAGAAGGGCTCACTGCAGATCTGAGGTGCCAGAAGAAAGCATTACAAACTTGTGGATTAATAGAAAATAAACAATTTGAAGAATAGAGGGGGACAGATTGAAGAAAAATGAGCAGAGCCTCAGAGATCTGTGGAATACATTAAGCATTAGAGAAAGAAGCAGAAAAAATAGTTGAAGAAGCCATGGCTGAAAGCAATCTGCAGATCCGAGAAGTCAGCAAACCCTAAGCAGGGAGCACAGCTGTGCACCTGGACGCGTCACAGGCAGACGCGTGAGAGAAAGACCCACCGGGGTAAAGGCACGAATGTGTAGTGACGCCCGACTGCTCATCACAAGCCGCAGAAGCCAGAAGACAGGGAGTGACATAGGCAAGCACTGAAAGATAAAAGGTGTCAACCAAGAACTTGACATCCAACAAACGGTCCCTCGAATGAAAACATTCCTAAGTGACCAAGACTGAGGAAAGCCGCTGCTCGCAGATCTGCCTTGCAATAAACATGAACAGGCCTTCGGAGCGGAGGGGCCTGCGCCCCACGCTCACACATCCACAGGAGAAGCGAGGGTGCAGGCAGCGGCAGACACGTGGGTGAACAGAAGACTGTGAATACAGTCGTGTGTCGCTCTCGACAGAGAGACACCCCGAGAACCACCTGTGCCAGCATTGTATCTTGTCCTTATGTCAGCTAAGACACTGCTCATCACTAGGGGACAATCTCCTGGACTGCTATCACGTACACGCCCCACCATTGGCAGAAACGCTCTGTGCACATGACTACATTTCCTCTCACTACCTTCTTTAAAAGACATAAGACTGCACAGAGCAAGCATTGGCAAACTTTTCTTCTAGAAGACCCAAAGGTAAATACTCGGGCTTTGCAGGGTGAGCTGACTCCGCTGCAAGTCCACAGCTGCAGCTCAGAAGCAGCCGTGGACCGCGATCCTGAGCAGCACAACCGAATTTCCACCCGGCTTCACTTACAAAGGGAGCCCGCCGGGCTGCGGACACAGGCACAGTCTGCAAACCCCGGATGTAAGGCAGGAATTCTAGCCCCTGTGGTTGGGTTTACAACATGGTATGCATGAAATATACAGGACAATAATAGCAAAACAAAGCGGCTAGAAAGAAGACATGCGGGGTCAAAGAATGAAGCTGGTGTTGCCTGGGGCTGGGGGGAGTGTCGACCACCAGCAGGATTGAGGGGCTCGTTCTAGAATTGGGTTCTGGTGACAGTAGACACAACTCTATAAAGGTGCCAGAAATGATTGAGCCGCACATTTACAACGGTTGGGCTTGATGGCTTACTTATGACGCCTTGATGAAGCTGGGAGAGAAGTCAATTCACTGTATGAAAAGAAATAATGCTGTGCACCATAGAAGAAGACGAAGAAGAAAACCTGTGACAACTGTAGCATGAGGGACGGGCCAAGGGCAGTAGAAATCATGGTGGTCACGTTCTTGTGTGACACTTGAAGTAAGGTAATGTCATTGGAAGCTGGGCTGTGATGAGTTAAAGATCACGATACAAGCTGGGTGCGGTGGCTCACACCTGTAATCCTGGAGCTTGAGAGGCTGAGACAGGAGGATCGAGGCCAGCAAAGAGCTGAAGCAAATTAGCAACACCCTTACCAGGTGTGGTGGCGCACGCCTGTAATCCCAGAATTTGGGAGACTGAGACAGGAGGATCGCAGGTTGGAGGGCAGCCTGAGCAATCTAGTGAGACCTTCAGCAACCTAACAAGACCCTGTTTCAAAAAATAAAATAGGGCTGTGAGTATAGCTTAGAATAGAATGCCCTGAGCCGGGCGTGGTGGCGCACGCTTGTAATCCCAGTACTTTGGGAGGCGGAGACCAGAGGATCCAGGTTTGCGGCCAGCCTCAGCTCTCTCTCTCTCTCTCTCTCTCCCTCTCTCTCTCTCTCTCTCTCTCTCTCTCTCTCTCCTTAGTGAGGCCCTCCGCAACTTCGTGAGACCCGGTTTCAAAATAAAGTATAAAAAAAATAGGGCCGGGGGTGTAGCACGGAGGTAGAATGCCCCTGCGTTCAATCCCCGGTACCGCAAAAAAAAATTAAAAAAAAAAAATAGGCCGGGGGTGTAGCGCGGAGGTAGAATGCTCCTGGGTTCAATCCCCGGTACCACACACACACACACAAAAAAAAATAGAATGCCCTGGGTTCAATCTCCAGTAACACGAAAAAAAAAAGGAAGAAAGAAAAATAATACACAATACCACCCATAAAGTGACCATTTTGTGTGTGTGTGTGTGGTACTGGGGATTGAGCCCAGGGGCAGTCTACCTCCGAGCTACACCCCCAGCCCTATTTTTATTTTTATTTTTGAAACAAGGTCTTCCTAGGTAATGACAGTCTTGCTACTTGCTAAGGTTGTCCTCAAACCTGCGATCCTCCTGTCTCAACCTCCCAAGTCCTGGGATTACAGGCATGTGCCACCATGCCCAGCTTAAAGTGACCATTTAAAAACATATGTTGAAGCCAGGTGTGGTGGCACACGCTTGTAATCCCAGTACTTGGGAGGCTGAGACAGGAGGATTGCAGGTTCTCAGCCAGCCTCAGCTACTTAGTGAGGCCCTCCACAACTTAGTGAGACCCTGTTTCAAAATAAAGAATAAAAAATAGAGCTGGGGGTACAGCTCAGAGGTAGAATGCCCCTGGGTTCAATCCCCAGTACCAGAAAATAAATAAAAAATAAAATAAAATAATATATTGCCAGGCATGGTGGCACATGCCTATAATCCCAGTACTTGGGAGGCTGAGATAGGAGGATTGCAGGTTTGAGACCAGCCTCAGCAATTTAGCAAAACCCTGTTTCAAAACAAAAATATTAAAAAAGGCTGGGGGTATAGCTTGGAGGTAGAGTGCCTCTGGGTTCGATCCCCAGTACTAAAAATATAATAATAACAATAAATACAAAGATGTATAGCTGATAAATTAATAGTGGAATTAAGACAGATATATATTATAAACACATACCACTCATATATATGATTGAGTATTTATATATGTGTTCATATGTTAATCCAAAAAAATGCAATTAAAAAGTATTCAAAGATTTGAACAGGCATATCACAAAAGAAGATGTACCCACCAGGTGTGGTGGCACATGCCTATAATCCCAGTACTTGGGAGGCTGAGACAGGAGGATCTCAGGTTCAAAGCCAGCCTCAGCAATTTAGCAAGGCCCTCAGCAACTTAGCAAGACCCCGTTTCCAAATAAAATAGATCTGAGGGTATAGTTCAGAGGTAGAATGTCCCTGGACTCAATCCCCAGCACCACACACACACACACACAAATGTACAAATGGCCAATTAGCACAACAAAAAAATGGTCAACAGCTTTCCTCATCTGGGAAATACAGATTTGAACCAGTGGAGCAGAAGAGAGATTCCAGAAACGGACTCCCACGTGCACAAAGCCGTAGGAATGGTCGTGCTTCCTAATAAATGGTGCAGGGTCTGCGGGACACCCCCCCCCCAGAAAACACACCAAGCTGACCCTCCCTCAGCCACAGAACCCTCATGGAGCCAGGTGTGGTGGCACATGCTTGTAATCCCAGTACTTGGGAGGCTGAGACCGGAGGATCCAGGTTCTCCGACAGCCTCAGCTACTTAGTGAGGCCCTCCGCAACTTAGCGAGACCATGTTTCAAAATAAAGAATAAAAAGTAGGGCTGGGGGTGTAGTTCGGAGGTAAAATGCCCCTGGGTTCAATCCCCAGTACCGCAAAAAAGAAAAAAAAAAAAAAAGAAACCTTATGGGATCATGAGTCCAGGGTTGAAAGTTTAATAGCAAAACTTCCAGAAGATAAGTAGAAATTATTTTGGGGGTATGGAAAAAATTCTTGAACAGGACACAAAAACAGTTCCCAAAGGAAAGGACTGAGAAATTGGTCTTAAAATGAAGAGCTTCTGCTCATCCGACACCAGCGAGGCCTGAGAAGCCGGGCCTCCGACCTGCGAAGATGTCTGCAATCGTTTACCAACATGGGCCTCCCATCCAGAAGGTGCAAAGTGCTCCAGAAAACCACAGAGAAGGACAAACAGCCCAACAGAAAAATGGGCAAGACAGCATCAGAAAGGCAACACACAAACGCAGACACGCGACTGGTCAGTTATCACGCACGACGGCGTTCAGCATCGCGTGTCCAGGGCCTGCCACGCAAATCCACGAGGGACCAGCATGCTCCATGAGAGGCTGAAGGGCAAAGGCCTGGCCGCCTGATGGTAACGAGGATGTGGGCACGTCTGTCCGGCTGTAGGCATGGGCAAACTGGCAGAATCGCTTCACAAAACAGTCTGGCGGTGTCTACCAAGCCTACTGAATCCTGCTCCATGGCCCAGCGACTCCAAAGCTAGATACACACAAACAGAAATGCATGCACAAAAGATGTGCACGAAAATGTCCACCTTGGTGCTGTGTGCAGCACCCAGAAATTTGAGTCAGAAAGACTCAAATGTCTGTTAACAATAGAATGAAAAATAAAAAAACTGTGGAGTATTTTTCCAATAGATATTATAAGGCAATGAGAAGGAATGAGTTACTTCTATGTGCAGTGCGGGTGAATTTCACAAAGGTTACATTGAGATGAAGAAGCTAGGCATTAAAAGAGCTCATCTAGCCAAGGTGTGGTGATGCACGCCTGCAATCCTAGTACTTGGGAGGCCGAGACAGGAGGATCACAAGTTTGAGACCAACCTCAGCAATTTAGCAAGACTCTCAGCAGCCTAATGAGACGCTGTTTAAAAAAAAATTTTTTTTTAAAGGGCTGGGGGTGTAGCTCAGAGGTAGAATGCCCCTGGGTTTAATCCCCAGTACCACACACACAAAAAAAGGGCTCATCCAGGGGGAGGCCCCCACAGGAAGTTCACACTCAGTAGTGGCTGAGAGTTTGGGGAGCGCAGGAAGAAAGGTCTACTTCTCAACCAGGAAATTGGTTACTTGAGTGTATCCTTTCTCAATAAAAAATTTAAAATTCTATATAAAATCAAACTGAGAGCTGGGTGTGGTGGCGCACGCTTGTAATCCCAGTACTAGGGAGGCTGAGACAGGAGGATCCGGGTTCGTGGCCAGCCTCAGCTCCTTAGTGAGGCCCTCCTGAGGCCCTCCGCAACTTAGTGAGACTCTGTTTCAAAATAAAGACTAAAAAATAGGGCTGGGGGTATAGCTCGGAGGTAGAATGCCCCTGGGTTCAATCCCCAGTACTGCAAAAAAAAATCAAACTGAGGAAATTATAAACTTTATGCCAATAAATGAAAGATTTAGACCAATTGTAAAAACGTGGCGCCAGGCACGGTGATGTGCGCCTGTAATCCCAGTACTTGGGAGGCTGAGACAGGAGGATCGTCAGTTTGAGGCCAGTGTGCAGTAACTTAGCAAGACCCTGTTTCAAAATAAAAAATAAAATACAGCTGGGGGTATAGCTTGGTGGTAGAGCATTTGCCTAGCATCCATGAGGTCTTGGGTTCAATTCCCAGTAGAGACAGAGGGAGAAAGAGAGAGAGAGAAGTCCGTGTCTTCAGCCACCTTTGCTCCCAAACTCACACCACCATCTGAGGCCTACGAGTGTGCCCATCAGTCCCCGAGATCCCTGCTTGCTCACTCTTGTTCTACAGCCTTTTAAAATGGTATTATATAACTCCAACGCTTCCTCAGTGCCAGGCACCATGCTTAGTCGTCCAGAGACAGGAAGCCAGTAAACGACTTGGGCCTGACCCAGCTCACTGCTTGGTTTTGTGAATAAAGTTTTATTGGAACACAGAAAAACAAATAAAATCTTTCTATAAACAGAACTCCAGGCCCAAACCCCCCAAATTGTACCAAATATTCAAAGGAAAGCACCCACGGGACACCGACCCTGGCCTGGGGCCTGAGTTCCAGGGACTGCCTGCGCCTGGGGTGGTGCTGGTGACAGGGGTACAGTGCCCCACCCGCCCCACACACCCAGGTGCCTACGGGCTCTCGAGGACCCAGGCCCGCTCCAGCCTGCCTGACCAGGCCCCGGGGGCAGCCCCGGCTGCATACACACCAGGTGCTATGGATCCTGGAGGCACACCCATGGGGACCCAAGCTTCCTGTCCCATGGGGTAGGTACCCTGGCCCTGGAGACCTTCCCCTTAGGAGAGGGAGCCCAGTCCCCTGGGAGTCTGGATTTGGCTGCTACTTTCTGGCCATTATGCTGCGTGACATGGAGCCAGCCTGTGCCCTCTTTGAGCTGGGGTTTCTTTCCCCATGGATGCCCACGGGCTACCCTGCCCACCCTGACTGGGCTGTCGAGCCACAGACACACCTGTCCTCAGAGGCACCCAGGGCTGCACCTGCTCATCCCACGAGCACCTGGACCTGCAGGGCACCTCCCTGCTTCCTCCGGCCCTCCTCTGCCCTTCTGCAAAGCGGCTCTGGCCAGGCCCCTTCTGGCTGTGGGAGTGCAGGGGGCCAAGTGTCCTGGGGTTGGCTCTCCCAGGGGAGGTGGGCAGAGCAGGGACGGCCGGGTCAAGCTGTCAGAGCCCACCCCACTTCCTGCCTCCACCTCCTTCCCACTGCTCAGACCTCCAGCCTCCAGGACCCTCAGGACACCTGGCCTCAGGCAACGTGTCACCCTGAGAACCCAATGCCCCTGCACCCCAACTGGGTCTCCCACAGGCCCTGCCCTAAACAGGCAGGGAGGGCAAGACCGTCTTCCCCATGCACAGCCCAGTCCTCAAATGGACGGGTCCGTCCCCCATGGCCCATCTCAGTCACCTGCTTGCTGCCCCACAGGGTCCCTGCCTGCACTGAGGACTTGGCGTCCCACCTGCCGGAGCCATCTGCCCTCACACTCTGCCTCCCAACAACCTCCTGCATGCCTTGCCCCCACACCCCCTCCTGAAGAGCTCCCCAGTGCTCCCCCAGAGCACCCGCCTGAACCCAGCTATGCCTGTTGGGGGTGTAGAGGAGGGGGTGTGGAGGGAACTCTGGGGGTGTTCTGGGATAGTCCCCCTTCCTGGAAGCTAGGGCAGCAGCCAATGAACACACGCTCTCTGGGTCTCAGTTTCCCTTCCTGTTGTGTCCAGACCCTCACCTTCCATCCCCAAAGTGAGAGGAAACTGAGGCTGGGAGAGGGGAAGCCACTGACTCCCAGGACTCAGAGCAGGGAGGGGCTAGGACTGGCCAAAATAGGGACAGAGTCCACACTGGCCCCACCCCAACTGCCAGGGTCACCTTCACAGGTAAGCTGGGCAGGTCCACTCCCTCCCACCCCACACTGGGGGCAGAGGAGGGTCCCGGGCCAGCTGGCTCATGGCCGCTCCCCAGTCTGGGTTGGACCCGGGTGTCCCAGGCATGGGGGGTGGGGGTGGGGCTGGTCTGAGGAACTTCTCAGGACACCCAGACACCCAGCTGTCCCCTCTCCCTCCTGAGAGCCCCCAGCCACCTTCTGGCCAGAGGAAGCTGGAGGCTCCATCCTGCAGGGGCAGGTGGGCAGAGAAGGGGACCCTCAGGGCAGGGGGCGCAGACCCGGGGACAGCAAGCAGGACCAGGGGTTGAGCAGGGACTGGAAGGCCACTGTGGTCATACAGGGACCTGCCTCTGCCCTGAGAAGCTGCACCCCAAACCTGCTCCAGGGGAGTCTCATGGGCCCTTGAGGAAAGGTGTTGACAGCCACCACCACCGCCACCACTGTGGACACACCCTGCTCTGGGAAGCCGAGGGGGCGGGAAGGAAGGAGGCGACCAGTCCTGCCCCAGTCCTGCCAGGCTCAGCAAGGCCCCCACACTGCCCGGTCCCACCCTCCCAGCCACCCTCACAGGGACGAAGAGCAGAGGCCAGGAGGCGGCGTGACCAGTCCCCAGCCACACAGCTGGGGCGCTGCCAGGGCTCTTCTGTACCCCAGGAGCTGGCATGGGCCTGGCCCAGGGATGCACAAACAGGAAGGGGGAAATCCTGCCTGCACAGGATAAGGCTGCCCTGCCCACCTGGCCCCACACGCCTGAGGGGCGGGGAGCCTCAGTGTCCCATCTCCGGCCTCCAGACCTCCACTGAGCGTGGCCTCCAGGCCCCAGGTCCTGAGGAAGGCGTCCCACCTGCCCACCCACCCACAGACAAGCTCTGCAAATGGCCCAGCCCTGGGCACTGTCTTGAGTAATGACGGTGGTTGTTGACAGTCACCAGAGTCCCACTTCACAGAGCTATGAGGCGGCACACCTGGGCCAGGCCTGGCAGGTCTGGCTGCTGGCACTGGTGCCTCCCCCAACGTCCTGCCTCCTTCTGGGTGGCTCTACACAGAGTCTCGGAAACACCAGTAACACCCCCTCCTGCCCTGGTTGGGGACCCCAGGTCAGCCTCACACTCCCAGGCAGGGGTCCTGGAGAGCCAGCTGTGGGGGAGGGTGCCAGGTGGAAACCCCTGGCCCAGAAAAGCTGTGTTCCAGTGACTTTAATGTTCCTATTGGGGCTCAGGGAAGGGGGGTGCTGGGAGAGGGCCGGTGCTGGCCTGGGGGACAGGGAGGGACACAGGCAGGGGCTGCAGAGAGGGGCATCCTTCCCCAAATGAACCTACACACAGCTCACCCCACAAGGCCCATCAGAGCAGGGCCACAGAGGTGGGGGAGGGGAGTTTATTTAATGAAACTCAAGTTTGCCTCTGAACCACCCACAGCAGGGCTGCTGTGGCCTCCAGGCAGGCCGGTCACCGGGGCAAGGGAGCCCTTGGAGAGGGAGACAGACCTCAGAAGCGCGCCACTCCTGCAGCCTGAGAGCTCAGGCCGAGGCCTCCCCTCTGACCACCCACCGACAGCCCCTAACGAGGCCCCAGCCGGCACCCACACACTCCACAGGCACCCAGTCCACACGGCCTCGCCCCATCTTGGAACTTCACAAGGAAAGTGCCAGGCTCGGCTGACTGTCACAAGACCTTCTGACCTTGTGAGCAACAGCCCAGGCAGCCGAGGACCTGCCCACCCCCTCCTGATGTTTCTGGAGATTACTCTGTGGCTGAGCCAAGCAGGGGCCAGCCTCAGCCAGTACCAGGGCAAGGGCTCCTCTCCCACCCTGCGCTGCCGTGTAACCTGGAGGCCGTGCACATCGCCCTCGCCCAAAAGCTCTGCAGCTGCCGGCACCGTCCATCCAGAGCCGCTCCCTGGCTGCCCTCGCTGCTCCTGCCTGGGGCCCGGCCTTCTCCTGTCTGGCTTTTCACATGCAGCTTCCTCCACCCAGCCAGCTTGGCCGCCCAGACAAAACAAGCTTGACGCAGACAGCATGGCTACCCTGCCACTGCCCTGGACACTGCCTAGTCCCTGACCCCGGAAGAGTCTGCTCACCGAGCACTCAGGAGGTGCATAATAAATGCTAGTGCACGGAGTGACAGGGAGCGGAAGGGAAGGAGCTGATTAAAGCTCCTGGCATGAGCGAGCCCCACCCAGCTCTAGGGGGCGAGTCCCAGGACTCAGGGGGCAGCAGGTGCACCCAGCCCATCACCTGTACCTGGAGAAACTGAGGCACCGGCAAGCCAACCAGCTCCAAGGGACTCAGCAGCCAGCAGGAGTGGTCGCCACCTCCACCCATCCATCCCAGACAGACCAGTCAACCCAAGTTTGTTTCTCTGGGTGGAAAGGCCAGCACCCCAGATGCTAGGACAATGTGACCGTGAGGGGCAGCCACCACCCCAGGCCCCACAGCCCTCCTCGGGCACCTTCAGGAAAACAAGCCAGGCCTTGCTTGAGCTGCCCTCCACAACCACCCCAGGTCCTGGGCCCACCGGACAATGCTGGTGGCCACCATCTGAAGCCTCCCCAGGCCACCAGCCTGTCCCTGGGGATCGATGTCTTGCTGCTGAAGGATATCGATGTCCCGCACAGCCAGGCTCCCTCCAATTGAGAGCCACTGCCCCCACCTGCCCGGGGCCAGCTCAGAGCCCCGCACACCTCATGATCTGGGGCTCAGCAGCTGAGCAGCCCCGAGGTGATGTGGGGGGGAGCTGGGAGGGACCTCCTGAGGGCCTGCTTGGTTTCCACACCACTTAGGGTGGAGACAGCCCCCTGCTGACATCCCTCCCGGCCTGGCTGGCCCTGGTACAAGTTACCTGAGCCACCACAAACGACCCTGCCCTCCAACATCAGTGGGAGGCAGGGGCAGTCCATCCGGCCCCCACTGACCTGCTTAAGGGAAAGGGGTGCAGCCTGCTCACGGAAGAGGCAGTCCGAAGACACTCTCCCAAATGCCCCAGAAGAGATTCTGAGCTGGCTGACTCCCTCGCCTGCCCCTCCCAGGCCCTCCCCTCTGTGGCCCCTCCCCCCCATTGTCCCTCCCCCCAGCCTCCTCCTCAGCCAGGCTCAGAGCCCTGCCAAGACCCCCACGCCCCGCCAGAGGGAGTGGGTGGGGTCCCCTCACAGGCCAGGAGCAGGGCCAGCCTCCCCAGCAAGCAGCCCGGGAGCCAGGGACCCCACCCTAAGTGCCCCCCCCCCCAGCCCAGGCAGCTGACTGGGGAGGAAGCTGCCTCTGAGTCACCAAGGCCAGCCCAATGGGAGAGTGCCAGTGTGCCTGTCCCGCCATGGACCAACACAGACTTCAGAGAAGGCCCGCCCAGACCCTGGGCCTCAGTTTCCCTGTGGGTGCGGGGGGGGGGCAGAGGCTCAGACCGGCCTGGAGGGGGATGCAGGGAAGGGAAAGCAAGGCAGAGTCAGAGCAAGCCAGAGCCCACAGAGGGGTCTGGACTGGAGCCCAGGAGGCGGCGTCAGCTGCTGCCCCCGTGCCCGCTCCCCTAGAGGGCAGCCTGGCCCACAGAACCCTTCCTCCACCCTCAGCTCCAAGGTTCCTCAAGGGCCAGCACGGCCGGGCCCCAGAAACAGCATTTCTTTTGTTTGTTTGCTTGTTATTTATTTATTTATTTATTTATTTATTTATTTATTTATTGGCACTGGAGATTAAACCCAGGGGCATTCTGCCTCTGAGCTATACCCCCAGAACCCCCTTTTTTTAAACAAGGTCTTGCTAACTTAGAGTGCACTGGCTGCGAACCTGCAACACCCCTGTCTCAACCTCCCAAGTGCTGGGATTACAGGAATGTGCCACTGAGCCTGGCCCCCAGACAAGTATTTCTAACAAAGCCCCCAGTCATCTGGATACAAGTGGTGGTTGAGAAGCATGGCTCCTGGGTCCCATGACCCCAAGTCACCTGCTATCGGGAGCTCATCTGCCTGGCCACCTTCCCCCGTCCCCTGGGCTCTCGGCACCTGGGCCCTGGCTCTGGGCGTCCAGCAGGCCTGGGCAGAACCCAGCAGCTTTGCTTGCTGCAGACCTGCCGGGATCCCAGGGCCGCCGCGCCCTGTGCCCACAGCCCAGAGGATGGGCCCAGCTGGCTGTGGGCACCTGCATCCCATGGGCAGGCTGGAGCAGGCCCTGCACAGCTGAGGGGCTGAGGCCGGGGCCCAGGGCAGCAAGTGGTGTAGCCAAGCCCTGGGAAGTCAGCCCTGCCCAGCACACCAGGCCCGCTCAGTGATGCCAGCCCGGAGGTGGGGACTTCTTGGGGCAGATGGGGCAGCTGGGCCCTCCACTCAGACATGGAAGCCAGGGGCACCCTGAGGTGGGGGCAGCAAGACACGGGGCCCCAGGCAGAGGCTCCAAGGTAGGAAGAAGGCAGGGAATGTGTGGGCAAATGGGGAGAGAGGCCTGGGGGCACCCCAGCCCTGGAAGGTGAGGGACAGGCCCCAGGCCCTCTCCAGGTCTCTCCCTGCCCCTGCCCCTGCCCTGAAAGGGCTAATATAAAAACTTAACGGTCACAAAAGTAGAAAATGACTCTATTTACGCTGGGATGGGAGAGCTGGCCAGGCCTGCTCGTGACCCGCTCCAGGGCCCCACTCCCAGCAGCTCTCACCCGGGAACTTTGTTTACTGCCTGACACCCCACCAGACTGTCAACTCCAGGGCGGGCGGGGCTGGGGCTGAGTCAGCAAGGAGCCCCAGGGGCAGGCCTAGCAAGAGCGAAGCTAGGAATGCTGGCACCCAGCAGCCCCACTGGCACCATGTTCTCTCCTGAGCCTGTGTTTTCAAGCCAGACAGACCTCCCCAAAAGCTCCCCGAGGCCCACTACAGCCTCCTGATTTCGCTGCCTCCCTCTGGCTCCCCTTTCCCACCTGCCAGGGAGCCTGGACTGTAGCAGTAGCCTCTGTTGAGGTCCCGCTCCAGCCATGCTCACTGCACAGTGGCTGGAGGGAGGAGCCCTGCCAAGCTAGCCTGCCGCTGTGTGGAAGTGACGCCCCCTCCTGGCATAGCCCTCCCAGTGAAAAGGTGCTGCCCCCCGCCCCCGCCCCGGACCCTCTGTAGACTCCTGTGCACCAGCCGCTCGCTCTGCCTCAGGTACCCTCCCACCCTCGGCTCCAGGCTGATGGGTGGTTGGTGCTGGCAGGATAGTGGAGGCCTGCTGGAAGGGAGGTCAGGCCGGAGGCCCAGGGCCCTGGACTCGGGTCCACTGTCACCAGGCTGGGCAAGAGCCAGGGCTGCCACCCCTCAGGACCTGCCACTGGCCAGTACGCAGCCCCACCGGGGCTACCTGACCTGACCCCAGCAGGCCTTGCCCGCCTGCCTCAGTCCCCAGGGACCCCGGTGCTGGACTCCTGGCTCCATGTGGCCAGGCTCAGTGGCTCGGCGGGTGCTGCGTCAGTGAAGGGGCCGCAGGCATCTCCTGACCGTGCGACTGGGCGTCTAGATGTGCCCCTGAGGCCCACTACACAGCCAGAATGGCTCACAGCCAGCGGGCCCCCAGGGCCCCCTCAGAGTCACCATGGGAACTTGGCACTGGCAGGCTGGGCGCAGCTCATGGTGAATCAGCTGGCGTGGAGGCCAAGGTGGGAGCTGGGCATTCCCAGGGGGTGCGTCACAGAGAAGCCACAGTGCTGCCGCCACCCAGGAGCAAGGCTGGCCAGCAGGGAGCTGCCTGCAAAGTGTCCCTGGCCGGGCACCCCATGGGAGATGGCCCTCTTCCCACCCATGGAGGGTCCAGTTCTCAGAAAACAAGAGCAGGGGGACAAGGAGGCATAGGGTAGGGGGTCAGGGCCTGGGCCGATGCCCTGCAGGCAGGCCCCGCTCTGACCTCCACCCCAGAGTGGGGGCCTTGACTCGGCCAGGAGCGGGGGAGTCCCCAGGGCCCCTGCAGCTCCAGCAGGAAGGGTCTACCATGGGAGTGTGCCCACACGATCCATACAGCCCCTCTGTGCTGACAGAGAGACCGGGGCCCTCAGCTGTCCTGTTCCCCGCAGTGTCCCTGGCTGTCCTCTCAGCACTGGACCCCACATCCAGCGACGTGTCCCTTCCTGAACTCCTGCCCAAGAATGGCCAGCAACTGCCCACCATTCCAGCTCCACTGCTGGGGCAAAATGTGCCCGAAAGCTGGGTGTGGTAGCACATGCTTGTAATCCCAGTACTTGGGGGGCTGAGACAGGAGGATCACAGGTTCGTGGCCAGCCTCAGCTACTTAGTGAGGTCCTCCACAACTTAGTGAGACCCTGTTTCAAAATAAGGAATAAAAAATAGGGCTGGGGGTGTAGCTCAGAGGTAGAATGGCCCTGGGTTCCATCCCCAGTGCCGCAAAAAAAAAAAAAGTGCTAGAAAGACAGAGTCCTGCCCAAAAGCTCTCTAAAGAGGGGGCCCCACATTGCACCCACCCTCACTAGCATGCACACTGGGGTCAGCCAGGAGGGCGCTGTGGCAAACCCAGCAAGGGCGGCTGGAAGGATTCCTGCCCCGGCCGGGGGCGTAGGAGGCGGAGAGCACACCTCCCGCCCCAGGCCTCCTGGGCCCAGCTCCAATTTTCCACTTGAGAAAGTGTTTCTGACTATTAAATATTTATCCCAGCAAGGCAGGTCTTGGCTCCCACCGGCCTATGGCTTCCAAAAAAAGAAAAATAAAGGGAAACATGGAGGCAGAGGCGGGGGAGGGCGTGGCCGGGTGACACCCCTCTCAAGCTAACAGCCACCTTCAGAGGAGGGGAGGAGGGCAGGCAGCGTGGCTGTCCACGTGGTCCAGCTAAGGCTCCTGTCCACACCCAGCCCCCTCTGGGCTCACGCAGCCTCCCCTCTCTGTCTCCACTCCCCCTCACCACCCCATCTCTTCCTGCCGGGCAGTCCAGCCTCATCCCTTCCCCCGGAACTGCCCTAAATCCCTTTGGTGGGCTCAGAACATAACCCTCCCCCCGAGCAGCTGCGCCCTGACACCTCTCCATCCTTGTCCCCAGGCCCACCATGCGAGTCCCATGCAGCATCCCTGCCCACTTTCCAGGCCTCTGCGGGAGCCCCGCCTTCCCTGCTGCCCTTCTTAGTAAAGCTCCTGGTCTCCATTGGGCTGGCCCCTCTTCCAGGAAGCCCACCGACTCCTCCATGAGCCTGAGGCTACATGACTACAGAAACACCTGGCTGGAGTGTGCAGAACAAACTCTGGATGTGTCCTTGCTCTGCCCACCTGTGACCGCCCGTGTCCCAGGGTCCTTAGGGCACACTGGCTCTGGATAGCTCTTGGACTCAGATGGACAGACAGACAGGCAGACAGAAATGGGTGCACCTCCCCTGGACCTCACATTACCCCTGAGCGCAGGATCTGCCTCCTCTTGGGGGAGCATGGTGGGGAGAGCTCAGCTCTTACTCCTGGAGTGGGTGACAGGGACCCCCAGATAACCAGTGCCCCACCCGACCTGCCAGGGTTCAGGGCCTTTCCTGCCTGGCACCTCATTTCCCCACGCCCTGGGCAAGGCAGCCCAGGCAGAACCTGAACCACAGGGGCTTTCAGCCAAAGGATCACAGGAGGGAGGACGCAGCATCAGAGTCAGGGAGAATGGGGGTCAGCCCAGCAATCCAGGAGCTTCCTAAAAGAGGCAGCAACTAGCCTAGCCCAGGACAGAGAAGCTTATGCAGAGAGGAGGAAATGAGGGCATTCCTGCTACAGGCCCAAGCATGATGTGCTCTGGGTGAGGGCGGGCACACAGCTGCCTGGGAACAGGGAGAATTGGGGGCTCAGCCAGCTCCATCCTCCTGTCCGCTCTTGGGCCCCGTCCACCTCTTTCCCTGGCTGCACCAGGGGCAGGCATGAGAGGCCAGGAGGCAGCCCAGGCCCCATCCCTGAGCCGTCTGTCTGGGAAACAACTTGGGGTGTTGTCAGGAACATAGCCACCACCAGCTGTAGCTCCTGAGAACTTGCCTCACTGAAAGATTGGGCAACCCAGGATGGCCTCTGCTGCCTCCTCAGCACCTGTCCCCACCAGGGACATGTGTAGGCTGAAGAGGGCCCATGAGAGCCTGGTGGTCCCCCCACCTGGGGGGGGCAGGGCAGAACTAGCACCTGTCAGACCCGCAGCTCACTGCCTGGTGTGTGGTGTGGTGCTCCAGGTCAGACCTAGAGAGCTCCACTTTGGTGCCGGGCTCTGTTTCCCTCTCTCAGGCTTGGGTCCCATTTGCAGAAGGGGGACACAGCCCCCCACCATTCAGGGAGATGACAGCACGGTGCTGGCACAGGGCCTTCCTGTGGCTCAGCATGGCAGCCTGAGCACTCCTGTGTACAGAGGTGAGACCCAGCCCACAGCAATGCCTCTGACCCACGGCTGGCCATGAGAGGCACCAGCCAGGCGCAGAGCAGAGGCCACCGCAGGGGCTGCCCCGCACTGCAGTCTCTTGGGAACGGGTCTGGCCATGCCATGGCCCCCACCCTGGAGGAGCTCACCCCCAGAAGTCCCTCATAGTGTTGATGCACCTGCAGCCTCCTCAGCCTCCCTGCAGACACTGGAGATTTCTTGGGGTGTAGTTGGGGAACACTCAGGCCAAGCCAGGTGCTTGCGGGTGCAGGTCAGGGGCCAGAGCTCCCTGTCACTAACTACCCAGGATTTAGCTCTGCCTCTGGGAAGGAACTAGCCTGCTCCTGGGATGGGGAGGGGTGTGACATTCAGTACCATGGGTGACCCTCATGATGTCACAGCCAGGAGTCCTGTGTAGGGTTGACAAGTGTGCAGAGATTCCTTCCCACAGTGGAAGGAGCAAGAGTGCCCCTAGACTGGGCGGATCCCTGTGCTGTTACTACAGGCGCCCTGTTCCCAGCACAGCCACCAGGGGGCAGCCTCCACATGAGCTGGACCAGCGAGAGCCCTCTTCCCTGGGGCTGTGGGCAGAGACCAGAC
>PVJS01010329.1:0-24432 GCA_004027185.1 Glis glis | reverse complement strand
GAATCTGCATGCTGGACAGACCGTCCAGGGGCTCTGATCTGGCAGGTCTCCTACCAGAGCCGCAGCAAGGGCCGCTGACCTCATGCCCTGAGAGCAGATGGTTTTGAAGACTGGATGCAAGAAGGGTCTGCCCCAGCTAGGCCGGGGAACTCCAAAGCCAAGAGCAGGAAATAAGGGTCTCAGCTGGGGGAGGGGGCACCCAGCTCAGGCCACTGTGCGGTCAGAGGGGGCCGGGACGGTCCACAGACCCTGCAGCTCGGGAGGCGCAGGCACCGGAGGAGGCAGTGTGGGAGCGGCCACCCAGGGAAGCTGGAGGCAGAGCAACCCTATGTCCTTGGAGACCCCACTTTTCCCCCTCTGATGAGGCCACTCTGCAGTGAGGTGGGCCAGGGCCAGTCACAGTGAAGGAGTGGGCTGGGCACCCTCCACCAGACCCACCATTCTCCCATCCGGGCAGGGGAGGCCCAAAGAGGAGGTCCCCTGGCAGGAGGGAATTTCAGGATCCCGCAACCCCTCAGACCAAGCCTCCCACTGGGCCTCAGTCCTTCAAGACAAATGGTCCACAGGGGGGCCTTGGGATCCCCCACTGCAGGTGGGGGGCACGCCCATGCAGCGGCCATCAGCATCACTGACCTCTGATTTCCCCAAGGAGTGGGGTCCAGTCTGCGCCAATGCCTCACAGCCCCAACCCCCTTGCCAGCAGCTGGCCAGGTGCCCTGGGTGTGGCCAGGCTGCTGCATTACTGACCCAGCGCCTGAAGGACAGCCCCCTGCTGCCCCGCCCTGCCCTCCAAGATGCTGAGATCCCCAGGCCCAGGCCCAGGCCAGGGGCAGGGGCAGACAAAGAGACCCAGCACCTACTTTGTAGCAGAGGCTTGGGGAGGGGTACAAAACACCCCTGGGGGTCACCCTCCTTTGCCCAGTACAGGGGGATCCTGTGGCTTGAACTCAGACCCCACTCAGACTCCTTAGGAAGCCTCTGGCCTAGCCCTGCCACTTCAACCACATAGCTGGTGACCCAATCACACAGGAGCCACACCGTGGACCCAGCCCATCCCAGCCAGACAGCCCTGGTCTAAGGCCAGGAGCCCTAACTTCTGGTCCAGCCAGACTGCTCCCCCCAAAGCAGGTCAGAGGGCGGGCCTGGTAGCAGGTTCTGAGGCCCGCATCCTCAACCCACTCAGACATGCAGCGATGCTCTGGGGTGGGGCAGCACCTGTCCCATGTCCCCCTCACCCCACAAGACAGAGCCCCAGAGGGTCAGGGCAAAGGGATGGTGGTGGAGAGGTGGGTGATGGAGAAAGGGAGACAGGCAGGGACAGTGAGGGACAGAGACAGGAGCCACAGAGAGTGACAGAGACCAGAGAGACAACGTGAGCGACAGAGACGAGTGGGAGTCCAGGGAGACAGGGGCAGGTACGAGGTGGGACGCAGGAGAGAGGCGGAGACCCTGAGCGGCCAGCCTGGCACCCAAAGCACGCGAGACTCGCCGGCTCGCCCCAGGCACCCCGCCCGCCCGCCCGCGCCGCTGCCCGGCCCGCACTGCGCGCCCCCGACGCGCCCCGGCGCGCCCGCGGAGCCCACCCGCCCGAGGGGAGCGGGCTGCAGGCTGGGAGGAGGCGCACCACTGCCGGGGGCTCCGGGCCAGGTGGGCAGCACCACGTGGAAGCAGTCGCACATCGTGGCAGCTGAGCGGTGCGGGCCGGCTGCGGCCCGGCGCGTCCAGTCGCTGTCCCGGCTCCGGCGCGCGGGCGGGCGGGCGGCCAGACTCCGCGCCCGGCCTCGCTGTCCTGCGCTGCCGCGGGCGGCCCGCCTCGGACTGGCGGCTTCGGACTGCGGGCACTGCCGGCACCTCTGGACCGCCGTGCGGGACCCGCCCTGGCCCGCCCAGCGCGCGCCGGCCACTGCGCAGCGAGAGCGCGGGCGGTGCCACCGGCCTCATTCAGCCCATTGGCTGAGCCCGCCACGGCCCGCCCCGCGCTGGCCCCGCCCCGCCGGCCCCCAGCCCCCCAGCCCCGCCCCTGCGGAGGGCCCGGCCTCGCCCCCCAGCCAGCCTTTCTGGATTCAAAGAGCTGACCGAAGTCCCGCCAGAGGGGCCAGACCCCTGCACCAGGATTCCAGGACTTGCTGAAGCCCTTACCTTCAACCTGGGGGGCAGTGGGGGTGCGGGAGCCCCGGGAGGTAATTGCCTGTCATCTGGGCTCATCAGGACAAGATGGAGTTCTCTGGACAGGGGTGAAGAGAGGGGATAGAAGATATTGGGACTCAGAAGACGGGGTGGACAGGGTGTCCTGGGCAGGGCTGCGGTGAGCTGTGTAGCTGGGAGTGCCCAGTGCTGGGGGCCTCCCTGGAGCCCAGGGCTCCCAGCCAGGATTCATCCTTGCAGTGCCTTTTGACTGGGGCCTGGGGGCTGGGTTGCATTCCTGGTGGACAGCCTAAGCTAGGACCTTAGGGATGAGCTGTGAGCCCGCCAGAATTCAAGGAAGAGTGTTCTGGACAGAGGAGCAAGAGTAGTGTAGGTGTTAGCCAGGCGAGGTGGTACACACCTGTAATCCTAGTACTCGGGAGGCTGAGACAGGAGGATCACAGGTTTGAGGCCAGCCTTGGCAATTTAGTGAGACCCTGTTCAAAAGAAAAAGTAGTATAGGTGGAGAGGATTTGGGGCAGGAGAGTTGGAGCTGAAAGTCAGGCCTGCGGGGGTGGGGGCAGGGCTGAGGGAACCCAGCAGGAGTGCTCCAAGTGAGGTCTGCCCAGGTCAGTAGGGGGTTGGGGTGGGCACTGCTGAAAGTCAAGAGCAGCTGGACCAGAGTAGGGAGGTGGGGAGGGAGCCAGAGGATCTTGGGACATTAGAGAGGCCGACAGAGGGGACTTGGCGAGGCCTGGAGTGGGCCAGGTCAGGAGCCTTGCTGGGCTCTACTGGGGTACATCTGGGGGTTGGGGAGCACCCAAGAGTTGTTTTCACAGAAGCAGAGTTGGCTGGCACTTGGCCCTGTAAACACCTGAGTGAGGGCACCTTGGGGGCAGGAGCAGTCCTACAAGCATTGTAGGCCAGAACAGACTTCAGACAGGACTGCCACCACCCAGGAGGGCTGTTCCTGGCCCTGTGCTGGTCCTGCTGGGCACACCCACATACCTGTTCCTGGGCAGTAGCAGTCTTGGGGGTAGTGGAGGCTCTGGAGCCCAGGAGAGGCCAGGCTGCAACAGAAGGACCACACACTCACACCAGTACACAGCACAGGTCCCCTTGGATATGTCCCAGTCCAAGGAGACATGCACACACACACACCCAGACATGCTCACATGCACTTCTATGAACAATAGGACACAGATGTGTGTCCATGCACACACAGGTGGTACATGCTCCCGGGCTTACTCAGGGACCCTGCTCAGCCAGCAGGACCCAGGTGAGCGGGATGGGATGACTCACTTTGGCAGTTCCCGGTAGCCAGGCTGCAGCCACCGGGCAGCCTGCCAGCAGCAGGTCACACAGACACTGGAGTCGCTGCCGGGAAGGGGCCTTGGCAGCCTCCTCCACTGATGATGGACACAGCCCTGTCTCTCAGGTGGGGACATTGGAGTCACTGATGGGAAGGGGCCCTGACAGCCTCCTCCATGGATGATGGGCGCAGCCCTGTCTCAGGTAGGGACACTAAGTCACTGATGGGAAGGGGCCCTGACAGCCTCCTCCATGGATGATGGGCACAGCCCTGTCTCAGGTGGGGACACTGGAGTTGCTGCCGGGAAGGGGCTTTGGCAGTCTCCTCCACGGATGATGGGCGCAGCCCTGTCTCAGGTGGGGACACTGGGTCTTGCCTTGTTCCCTGGTGAACTCCCTGATGCAGGGAGAGAGCCCAGTTGTGTGCAGGTGTGGGCATCTCTGTGTGCTCCAGGGTGCCTCCCTGTGTCTGCCCAGATCTGCTCAAGGTCTCAGCCTGCCGGTCTACTGTGCCTGAATCTGGCTTCAGGGCCCATGGACAGGGGGCCTGGGAACAAGGGCCAGTTTTGTATAATCAGGAAGCTTAGGGCACAGACCCAGCTGTGCATTCCCGGTGCCATTAGGTATATGGTCTTGGTGGGGTCACATGGCCCCTGAGGCCCCTGCCAAATGCAGTGGCCTCACTCCACTTGATGTGTGACATGTTGTGACTGTCTGCTATGGCTCACATGCAGCCACGGTGGGTCCCATCTGCTTCATGGGGAAGGGGAGGAGGAGCCCTGGGTAGGGAGGCAGGGACTGCCTCCTGGTGTGACCCTGGGCTACCCAAGGGCTCCCCCACCTATGTTCCCCTTCAGCAAAACAGGACAGCCTGAAAGGCTGTCTTGGGGACCAGTGAGAGCGGGATTCAGTGTGGCCATCATGTGCCATACTGTGAGTGTGCGACCGCCACGCTCGAGAGCTGCACCCTGGCCCCAACTCAGCTGAGACCCTCTCGAGCTGCATCCACTAGGCCTGTCCACCCAGTGGTGGTCCCAGAGCCCAGCCACGGCATGCCTAGGGGCGCCCACTCCACCTGGGCCTTGGTGAAGGGCCGGGTGCGCTCTCTGCCCTGTGGGGCCCTGCCAGGCTGCAGTCCTGGGCGTTGCCCCGGGCTGGCTCAGGGCCCGGGTCTCAGGAAGGAGGCGGCACAGGGCCCTGCCTGCTCTGAGATGGAGGACTGCTTCCCCGGCAGGTGCTCTGCCCCAATGCAGGGGCTGCAGTCTGGCGATCGGCTAGCTGACGACCTTAACCCTGCTCTGCTTGCAGTTGTCCTCCCGGGAGCCCCTCTTAGATTATAGGTCAAGCCTGGAGTGTCCTGAGAAACAGGCACCTGGGGGGTCTTCCCAGAGAGCTTCCCCACCTCAGGGACCACTGGCTCACCCCCAAGTGCCCCTGGGGCCCCATGGATTCTGTCTCACTCAAGATGTCTCTGGAAGGGCTTGCTCACAGATGTGGGGACCAGCCGCAAAGCAGCCCTCGCTCCCCAGGGCCCGGCCAGAATCCGTCCACCATTACCAGCCCTCAGAATCCCAAACTGGACCCAGGATCACAACAAGCAGGAACAGGGGAGAAAGTGTGGGGGAGTCCTGCCTTGCCCCATCCCTGGCCCTTCCCCCCAGCTGAAGCCTGACCAGCATCTCTGCAGAGCCCTGCACAGCCTGGAGCTCCTGTCACCATGCCCAGCTCCAGCCTCCTCCCTGGGTCCCCCTTGGGGACAGAGGCCTGGCTGGGGAGACCCACTGCAGCAGAGCTTAGCTCAGGAATTGATGCCCCTCACCCCCAGCAACACGGGGACACGAACCCAACTTGTGGCCACCCCAGCACATACAGGACCCACATCAGCCCCCAAAGGTGCTCTCCACTCTTTCATGCACCACACTCTGCTTCCTGGATGAGGTTCCAGATCCTGGGGCGCAGGCACGGGTGAGGCCTAGGGGAGGAGCCAGTGGCATCGCCCTGCCCCCACCCCGCCAGACTGGCTGCTCAGAAGCTCGCTAGCTCTGTGTCTCTGTCTCCAGGCAGGCCAGGATGCCCAGAGCATCAATGATTGATGTTTTCTTGCAGAGCTGCAGCAGCATAACAAAAATAGCTCTGCGTTGTCCCTGCTCTGCCCGCCACAGCCTCCAGGCCAGCCCCAGCCCAGCCCGAGGGGCATGAGAGAGTGTGGCACCTGGGACACCTCAGCCACCCTGCCTCCCTCAGTCCTTTGCACAGGAGCAATGGGGAGGGCTCCAGGCCTGCTGGTCCAGGATCAAAGGGCAGCTGTGAGCAAGTGGGGGGCCCTCGCCCACATAACCTCCCCTTTGCCCTGATCACAGGGCCTTACCTCTAACTGTCTCAGTCTCCCCCAAAGCTAAGTGCCTGTTTCAGGTCTGGGCATGGTCCCAGGTCCCTTCCTCTGCACCCGCACAGCTCTGCACATGGCTAGTGTCAGGGAACAGGGCGGAGGCAGGGCCTGTCGGGATGCTGGATTCATTCCACACCGGGGCCTCCACTGCCCCTCTGGTAGTGGATGCAGCAGGCCAGCCTGGGATTTGGAGCAGCAGCAAGCTCCAGGACTGGCCCTGCTGTCCAGATACCACAGGCTGACAGAGGCAGGGACAGGCCCCCTCCCTGCCTCACCTGAGGGACTGAGGTCTGAGGATCCTGGAGTACTCCCCAGGCAAGGGAGCCCTGCCCAGCTAGGCTTTACTCTCAGGTATGCTGAGAGGCACCGAGATGACTACAGGCTCCGGGCTGAGTGACACCTGCCCAGGACCCAGGCTGGTCCTTCCTCCTGAGGGTTGGACAGAAGAGGCTTGGCTCCTCTGCAGAGAGGAAGCCACCCCCACCCCTGTGCAGCAGGGCCAGGCTCAGGGGTGGACACAGGTGGCAGGATCCTGGAAGAGCCACCGGGCTTCTTCTTCTTCTTTTTTTTTTTTTTTTGTGGTACCGGGGATTGAACCCAGGGGCGTTCTACCTCCGCGCTACACCCCCAGCCCTATTTTTTTATACTTTATTTTGAAACTGGGTCTCACGAAGTTGTGGAGGGCCTCACTAAGTAGAGAGAGAGAGACAGAGAGAGCGAGCGCGCACGCAAGCTGAGACTGTCCGCCTCCCAAAGTACTGAGCCACCACGCCCGGCCCACCGGGCTTCTTCTGACATACTGTACCTGCACCCTCCAGGATCTAAGGACAGCCCCTGTCCTTAAGTCCCCCACAGCCTGACTTTAATGAGGACCCAGCCCCTCTGGCCCACTCTCCCGCAGCAGATAGAGCCAATTAAACTTGAGCAGCTGCCTGCTCTGCCCACCAACCTGGAGGCAGGCCCTGGGCTCATGCCCCATGTGGCTGTGTGGTGAAGCAGGGCAGCCTGCCCAGAGGCTGGCCAAGAGGCAGGGGCCACCTATCAGCTATCTGGGCTGCCCCATTCCTCCTGCAGCCAGAGCTGGGCACCCGATGTCAGGGTCACCTCTGCCCCTTCTTTAAGGCAGCACCTCTTTATGGGGTTGCCAGGGGTCACCCAGGTATACCAGTTCCCTATGGCAGCTACAACAAAATGCTGCCAATGGACTGGGTTAAATAACATACCCTTATATTCTCTCCCAGTCCTGGGTGTTGACAGGGCTATGTTCCTTCTGGAAGCTCAGGGGAGCTCCATTCCTTGTCTTGTTTGGCTTCCAGGTGCCTGCATTCCTTGGTTTGTGGCCCTGCATCACTCCTACTCTGCTTGCACTCTGTCTCCATTTTTTCCTCCAGTACCAGGGATTGAACCCAGGGCCTTGGGCATGCTAAGCAAGCACTCTACCACTGAGCTGCACCCTCAGCCCTTTTTGTTTTATATTTTGAGATAGGGTCTCACTAAGTTGCCCAGGCAGGCTGGCCTCAAACTTGTAATCCTCTTGCCTCAGCCTCCCAGTAGCTGAGATTACAAATGTGGGCCACCATGCCCAGTGTCGCCTGGGCTTTACCCTGGGTTCAACCACATAACCACGACCATCCCAAGATACTTTAATCACGTGTGAGAGGTCCCTTTCGCACAGCCTCAGGGGTTGGGACATGCTCAATATTGCTTCCCACAGTGTTACTCAACTGCCACACCAGGTAATGCAGCTCACCCCAACCTGAGCCAAGGGCCAGGAAGTGGAGTCTGCTGTGCTGCTCGGTGTCTGGGTCATTTCCTCCTCTAACCGCCCTGAGGGTCACAGGTGCACTGCCCTCTCTCCACAGGGAAGCTGAGGCCCAGACAGGGATTGGGAGTTGCTGAGGGTTGGGAAAGCTGCTCCAGCCCTCCTCCTCTTCTCACTCAGGCCTCTGGCCTCCCCCTCTCCCTACCACGTCCAGCTGCCTGGCTATAGGATGGAAGGAGAGTGGGTAAGGGAGCTGGCCCAGTGGGAATGGCCAGACAGTAGCACTCGCTGGGGCTGACGCTGCCCTGGTGATGATGAGGCAAGCTGAAGCTGCTGTCTGCAAACCCAGACAGTGTGTGACCCCATTCCACAGGGCAACCGTGAGTGTTGGGGTGGAGGAGCCAAGACTGAGTCCCGAGCAGCCTGACTGCGGGGCACCCACAAGCATCATGGGGGGGGGGGGTTGGGAGGCTGCAGTCCAGGGTGCAGAGCATGAGCTCATCGTGTCACTTGGTAAATCTAATTTCTCAGTGGCCTGGCTGAGGACACGAAGGGACTTGGCTAACTCATGCAAGAAGGACAGGGTCCAGCAGTGCTCAAGCCCGCAGGGTGGGAGGAATGTGGGCAGGGAAGTGGACGTGGATTGGGGCTGGGGGCTGGCCCTCCCCTTCCCAGAGGAGGTGGCAGATGGCTGGCTGCCAGTCTGGGGAGGTTGGAGGGGAGATGGAGTCAAGCTCGGAGTTGCTTTATGACACTAGGGGTGCGGACAGATGGGAAAAGGCCAGGAAGGCCAGAGTGGGGCTGGTAGAAGGGCAAGACTAGCGCACTAGTGCCCTTACCCTGACCTGGGCAGGTGGCAGCAGAAGGGGGGGTGCTGTCCACGGTCCAGACTGTCCCTCCTCTGGCTGGGGCTGGTTAGTGACCAGGAGGAGACTCTGAGCACTACATGCGGTCTTTGGGGCTGGAGGCGCCCCTCCTCCTGCTCTGCAGGCAGCGCTTCTCACCCTCCTATGGTTAGGGCGATTTAGGAAGGCGCTGGGTTCTGGGGATCCAGGCGTCAGACAGCAAGCCAGACTTGGTCCCTGGTCCTCAGGGAGCCTTCAGGTCTGTGAAAGAAATATCCCACAGCAGCACAACAGCCCAACAGCTAAGCAGCGATATGGGGGGAGGGGAGAGGGTTGGGGAACAGAGGCCAGAAAAGGCGAGCCGGGCCGGTGGGCAGCGCGATGGGGCGGTCCCGGGCGTCCCGGGCACAGGCGCAGGTCGCAGCGCTTTCCGCGGGGCCGGGGTGGGCGGAGGGGGCAGCAGGCGTTTGCTTATTTCTGGGCGGGTGTATGTTCTGTATGTTGGACACAGAGGCACGGAGGGCGCGAGACGACGAAACGAGAACCTCTCCGGCGGCTAGTACGAAGGCGCCGGCGGACACGGAGGCCGGCCAGGGTGCGTCCAACGCGCCGCCGCAGGTGCAGAGCTGGTGGGGCCGGGGGCGGGGCCGGATATAGCCACGCCCCCGCGGCGGCGTGCTGACGCCACGGCGGAGGGCGCCGGAAGCGGGTCGGCGGGCGCCGTTGCCTGGCAACGCGTGGCGCGGGCCGATGGGACTGCCGGTTGCGGGCAGCCTTGGCCTGGGCCGCGGCGGCGCGAGTGGGGCCGGCCCGCCTCTCAGAGCCCAGCGCGTCGGACCGGGAGCCCGGCGCCCGCAGCCCTCGGGCCCTCCAACTGGGGACGCGCTCCCTGCCCCCGGGCGCCGCGGGCTTCTCTCCCTTTAGGGCCTTGCGTGGGCGCCCGGCTCCCTGAGCTTGGTCAGCGGGACCTCCGGGACCCGCTGCCGACCCGGGCCCGGCGGGCCGCGCAGCCCTCCCACCCGGGTCGCTGTCCTCCCGTGGGCTTGGCTCTTCGCACCTGTGTGGCTGCAGGACACGCCCCTGCACCGGACTGGACCCTGGTGTGTGTAAGCCAGGCAGAGGCGCAGGGCCGGTGCCCGACGGCCAGGCGGTGTCGGCCCGACGGCGGCACGTGGGCACTCCCCAGAAAGCCACGCCGGCCCAGCACGGAAGGTCTGTTGGCACCCCAGACCCTGGCCAGCGCAGCGGAGTATCAGGGCAGCCCGGGCAGCTACAGCCCAACAACTGTATGTCTCCTGAGATGCAAGGCCGGCAGGAGCTGGGGGGAGAGCCCGTGAGTGACCTCGCGGGGGGACCGGCCCAGGTTTTCCTCTGCCAGGCAGCTGGGGGACAGAGTGGTGACAGTTTGGAACGGACAAGGATCTGCTGCCACGGGCCTCTGCCTCCGTGGGATGGGAAGGCCAGCAGCTGCGGGCCAGAAGAGGACCTTGCTACCTGCACCACCAGTTGTCCTGACCCAGGGGAGCTCAGCAGTGCCTGGGGGGAGTTTGAAGGCTTCCGGGAATCTTCAGCCAAGCCTGGATTCTCTCCATCCCTTGAACTGGAGAAACCCACAGAACCTCAGCCACCAGGGACCCCTTCTGCCCCAAAGGAGCTTGGTTCTCCACAGCTGCACCAGGGAGGACCCTGGATGACAGGAACCGCTGCTGACCCATCTTCAGAGGTATTTCTGTCGTACTCATCACCATGTTGAGTGGGAAAGTGGGGAAAAAGTGTGCACTGGGTGGGGGTGGGGAGGCTGCTAGCCTTTAAGAGTCCTCTTCTCCCTGGCCTTCATCCCTTACAATGTGGCAGGCTGTCCTATCTTCCCTAGATCAGGAAAGGAACAGGTTGACAGCGGAGGCTGCAGAAATGGGTCAGGCCAAGGCCAGGGGAGCCCCCCACCCAGGCAGGGCCAACATTCCTTGACCAGTACCCATCAGAGGAGGCTGGACTTGCCTCATTCAGGGCATACGAAGAAGGAGCTCTTTGTCTGAACTCTTAATCCAGGTTTAGAAAGGCCCATAATCACAGTTAACTTCAGAGTTAGCTTCAAGTGATGTTCCGGGGAGTGCCCTGGCCCAGGAGCAGGCCAACTGTGTCCCAGCCCCTCACCCGCTCACACCCCCATGACTGTCTCTGAGCCCAGTCTCCCTTCTCCTGCTCTCCGTGCTCCTCCAGCTCTGAGCCTCTCTGCTGGCCATCCACTCCCTTCCCCTGCTCTCCGTGCTCCTCCAGCTCTGAGCCTCTCTGTTGGCCATCCATTCCCTTTCCTCTGTTCTCCGTCCTCCTCCAGCTCTGCGCCCTGTCTGCTGCTCATCCACTCCCTTCCCCTGCTCTCCGTCCTCCAGCTGTGAGCCCTCTCTGCTGGCCATCCACTCCCTTCCCCTGCTCTCCGTCCTCCTCCAGCTCCGAGCCTCTCTGCTGCTCATCCACTCCCTTCCCCTGCTCTCCGTGCTCCTCCAGCTCTGCGCCCTCTCTGCTGGTCATCCATTCCCTTCCCCTGCTCTCCGTCCTCCAGCTCTGAGCCCTCTCTGCTGGCCATCCACTCCCTTCCCCTGCTCTCCGTCCTCTAGCTCTGAGCCCCTCTGCTGCTCATCCACTCCCTTCCCCTGCTCTCCGTCCTCCAGCTGTGAGCCCGCTGTGCTGCTCATCCACTTTCTTCCCCTGCTCTCCATGCTCCTCCAGCTCTGAGCCCTCTCTGCTGGCCATCCACTCCCTTCCCCTGCTCTCCATCCTCCAGCTCTGAGCCCTCTCTGCTGCTCATCCACTCCCTTCCACTGCTCTCCGTCCTCCTCCAGCTCTGCACCCTCTCTGCTGGCCAACCACTCCCTTCCCCTGCTCTCCATGCTCCTCCAGCTCTGCGCCCTGTCTGCTGCTCATCCACTCCCTTCCCCTGCTCTCCGTGCTCCTCCAGCTCTGCGCCCTGACTGCTGGTCATCCACTCCCTTCCCCTGCTCTCCGTGCTCCTCCAGCTCTGCGCCCTGTCTGCTGCTCATCCACTCCCTTCCCCTGCTCTCCGTCCTCCTCCATCTCTGAGCCTCTCTGCTGTTTTTTTTTTTTTTTTTTGCGGTACTGGGGATTGAACCCAGGGGTGTTCTACCTCCGAGCTACACCCCTGGCCCTATTTTTTGTACTTTATTTTGAAACCGGGTCTCACGAAGTTGTGGAGGGCCTCACCCCTAGTAACTGAGGCTGGCCGTGAACCCGGATCCTCCGGTCTCCGCCTCCCAAGTACTGGGATTACAAGTGTGTGCCACCACACCCGGCCTGCTGGTTGTTTTCTTCCTTCCATTTCTCCTTTTTTCTGTCATCTCTTCCCGAATGGTTCATCCCAAACAACAGAGAACAAAAGATACGTAAAACCAGTAAGGAAGGAAATAGAAGGTAATTCAGACAGACAGTTTTCCTAATCAGAGGCCTCCTGCACCTCGGACGAGATCCACCCTCGGTAGTCAGCTCTGCTGTAACACTTGTTTTGAAACCAAGACTATCTTCAATGTGATTGATACACTAGGGAACACTTGAACATAATAGGAATTTTTTATCAACACCAAGTGAACATAGAAAGCTGCACCTGGCTGAGCTGGCATATTTTGGAATCCGTACAACTCACACCTGCACACCTCAGATGACCGCCAGCACCCATGTTTGCTACGCCCACCCTACCTGGTGTTAGGGCGCTCAGATCACTCTCCACCGCCTGGCCTGACTCGGCCTGCAAACCGCAGGCAGGGCTTTCTCAACGTGAAGCGCATTTCTGTTGTGTGGTGACCTGGAAGGCGGCGCCAGCAGTGCGGGAGGCCACCTTTTCCACATCACTGATAGGTTGTGCCCTTGGTTTTCATTGCGTGCATTCCATAGTGTGGAGATTTTAGAAATCACTGTGTCAGCCGGGCGTGGTGGCGCATACTTGTGACCCCAGTACTTGGGAGGCTGAGACAGGAGGATTGCAGGTTCGAGGACAGCCTCACCAAATAGTGAGACTCTCATTAACCTAGTGAGACCCTGTTTCAAAATAAAAATAAAATAGGGCTGGGAGTGTAGGTCGGAGGTAGAATGCCCCTGGCTTCAATCTCCAGTGCCACACACAAAAAAAGAAAGAAATCACTTTGTGAAGTGATGGCAGCACTGATCACACAATCAAGCACAAATTTTATTTGTACCAAAACTAATTATTTGGAATAGGGCAACCCAGAGTATGCATTTCTCTAACTTCGGGATCTTCTTTCTTTCCAGCCTGTTCTCAGCTATGAGAACGCATTCAGGTTTGCTTTTCCAGAAGTCACAGTCGAGCAAGCCACTGAAGATGTTTCCACCTTAGACCATTTCTTAGACATAAGCATCGAGGAAAGTCCTGGCCTCGCACCTGCGCATAGACTGTGGTAATGAACATAGGTTGGAACTAGACGGTTTGTGCAGTGGCTCTGCGTCCTTACGGTTACTTGGCACGGCAGCTGCACAGGATCTGTTTACCTCCTGGAGAGCGCACTCTCCTGCAGCCACCTGTGGGCCGCAGCGTCCCATGAGGAGCCGGCAGCACAGGTGGACGCTCAGCGGTGCTGCATCCCGTGCACCTGGAGCAAGCCGAGCCGGGAGGGCGGGGGAGGGTGGGAGGGACGGTGGGCCCGTGCAGTGGGCAGAGGGTCCTGGTACTTGGCTGAGTGGTCTCCATCAGCCCGTGGGCTTCAGCCACGGAGCTTTAGACCACACTCTGGAGTAGTGGCTAACCACAGGGCAGCCTGGGTGTGCTCCGGCCCTGCCGCAAGGCCCACGGCTTACAGGAAAAGTCAGACGCCGCTGTGTGCAGATGGCCATTTTGCAAGGACACGTTTCAAGGAGTATTGACAGGAACAGAGCTGGAGGAGTGAGGTGGTGGCCCGGCTAAGATGCTCCCCCTCCTTCTGAGCCCCAGGAGGAGGGGGAGAAGGTGCGGTGTGTGGTGTGGGAAAGGCCAGGTTGGCATGCTGTGAGGTCTGCACACGTCTGAGCAGGCTTAGGCCTGGTCAGATCTCTGCAGATAGGCTGTTCTGGGCTCTGGCCTGGCCCATCATGGCCCCTGCTGGGCACCAACCCAGCACCTGTCACAGTGGTCTAGGGACTGACACCTGGAGCCTGCACCGTCCAAGGCCTGGCTCTATGTCTGTTGTGCTCCTACAAAGCACAGCCCCTAGAGAGCTGCCAGTGGGGTTGCGGGGCGGTACTGGAGGCACGGTTCCCCAGAGGCACAGTGGTCCTGGAGTCAGGCTGGCAGGGCCAGACACCCGGGAGATGGGGGATGGGTGTTGCTTTGGGCTGGAGCAGAACACTGTGTTCTGAGACGCCAAGGTGTTTGTGAGATGACTTAGTGTTTAGCACGTTCTCTGTGCTCCTGCAGTTGATGGGCCCCACTTCCCGTCTCCCCCAGGCGTGAGCGTCAGGCCAGTGGACCCCCGGCCCCACAGCAGCAGCAGGAACCTTGGCCGTGGGAGATGTTCTCCCGTTCCTTTCTTTGTTCTTCCAAGCATTCATGGTTCTCCCAGTTTGTGCGCCTCTGGTTGTAGGCACTGGTGAACAAACCCAGCAGAACATCTGGCTCTGGAGCTTCTGCTCCCTGGAGGGAGCGCTCAGAGACGAGGGTCAGGGCACTATTGCCAGGGACGTGCTCTGTGCAGAGAAAGGAAGCAGGGAGGAGGAGGAAATGTTGATGGCGAATGCCTGTATGTATGAAAGAATAAACAGGACCGCCTGGTGCTTCTGAAGGGCGCTGTTCTCAGACCTGGAAGGCGAGTTGCCCCTGTGCTTGTGAGGCTGGGCTTGGTGACTTGCCTGACAGGCTTTCAGGTCTCCTTTTAATGATTGCGTCTGCTTTCCAGTTCTGAATCTAGAAAACTCTGGAGAGCCCTTCAGGACACCAGCACCATGTCTACTTCGCGATGTCTCTGGAGTGACTCTCGCTGCCAGGAAAACCTCTTTGTTGTTCTTGGCATAAACGCTGCTCAGAAGGTAAGGGACTTCAGGGGATGGGGACTTCACCGTGGCCTGCCACAGTGTGGCCACAGCACACCTTCAAGACCACCGGCCTGGGGCAGGGTAGGTGGTGGAGAGAACAGGATGGCACACCTGCTGTCAGGACTGGGAAGACCGCCTTCCCTGAGGTCCAAGGCCACTGACCGCTCAGAAGGTGACTGGCAGCGCGGGCACCGGGGACAGCGAGGCAGCAGCATGGCAGTGCGGGCCATGGGGCGTTGCTCTGTCGTGGGCAGTGCCTTGGACACCTGTGCGAGCTCCTGCGAGAGTGCGCAGGGCAGATGTGGGACAGTGCACACGTGGACTGAGGCAGAGGAAGGGGTGTCTGTGGAGCGCCGCGAGCAAGCGCGAGGTGGGCGGGGCCTCTGTGGGGCTCTGGGCCAGTGCAGGTGGTGGGTGTGCACCAGGCCTGCTGTGGGCACGGGAAGGAGAAGGGACAAGGGCAAGCTCGGAGTCAGGTGGGCTCAGGTGGAGATGCTCTCAGCAGTGTAGAGGATGGCCTGGCGAGAGCAGGGTGCAAGTGGAGGTGAGCGGTTGGTCACCTGGCATAGGTGAGGGTGAAGCAAACGTGTGGAGGCTCCGAGATGGATCCCTAATGCCTGAGGTGGGAGCAACCCAGCGCCAGCAAAGCCCAGGGCAGAGTAGAAGGCGAGGAAAGGCGCAGGAGGCAGCCAGAGCCAGGTGGCCGGCAGAGGTGCTAACGTGCAGCCGCACACAGCCTCAAGCTCCCATTTACCAAGAAAATGAGTTTAAAGGGAGGGCCATGCCAGGCGTGGTGTCATCTTGTAATCCTACTACTTAGAAAGCTGAGACAGGAGGCTCACAGGTTTGAGGACAGCCTCAGCAAGTGGTGAGACTCATCAACCTAGCGAGATCCTGTTTCAAAATAAAAATAAAATAGGGCTGGGGGTGTAGCTCGGAGGTAGAATGCCCCTGGGTTCAATCCCCAGTACCAAAAAAAAAAAAAAAGTAAATAAAGGGAGGGCCACCTCTTAGCAACCAAGATAGCAAAAATCTTTTTTCCATTCTTACTTATCATGGAAAATTTTAAACACAGAAACTGAAAGGTGCTGTCCGCACAGGCAGATTGGCCCTGGCCATGGCAGTGGCGTGGACTGGCTGCTGTATTGGCCAGAGTGCCACACAGTCTGGTCAGGGGGTGAGCGATGGTCTGGAAGGAACAGAGAGGCCCCAGGGCGGTCAGCCCCGGCCTCATGGTGCAGGGAGAGCAGAGAGCCAGGAGGCTAGGAAATGGGGACGGGTTCCTGAGTGGGAGGCTCCAGGTGATGGCAGGGCGAGGTGCTCATCCTGAAGGGACTGTGACATTTCTGCTGAACTCTGTCTTAGTCTGTTTTCTGTTGCTGTAATCAAATGCCCGAGAGCGGGTAATTTATGAAGTATAGAGGTGTATTTGGCTCATGGTTCTGGAGGGCAGAAGCCCAAGAGCATGGCACTGGTACCTGACCAGGCCCTCGCTGCTGTGCCACAACATGTTTGGGGCATCAGGTGGCGAGACAGAGCAAGCTGCTACCTCGGGTCTGGCTTCTTATAAAGCCGCTGGTGCCATGGGCCCACCCTCCTGGCCTCATCTAACCCTAGGCACCTCCCAGGGGCCCTACCTCCAAATGCCACCAACATGTGAATTTGGGGATTCGGTTTCCTACACACGTGACCTTTGAAGGGACACAGCAGGCAAGTCTAGAGCACCACGGTCGGAGGCCCATGAGCCAGGTGACGGCAGCAGGTGGCAGGGCTGAGCAGGGAGGCTCATCAGCCTGACCCTCCAAGGGGCTGAAGTGCATCCAGAATTAAGATAACTGCAATTTTAGAATGAAATGTGGTAAAGGGGCTCAGGTTAAAAGGAGAAATGAGAAAAAAATGGGACCGTATTGGCTGTGTGACAGAGGTTTGTTTCCTCAGAGTCTTTCCAGAGGCCAGAGTCACGTTCTGGAAGGTTCCAACCTCAAAGAGCCTGAAGAATTGCTGGCAGTCAGCAGTTTCCGTCTGCACCATTGTAAAGCCCTGATCCAGACCAAGGTGAGCAGGCTTCTGGGAGGACCTGGGAGAGGCCCGGGGGGAGGCCTGGGGGAGGCCCGGGGGGAAGACCTGGGAGAGGCCTGAGGAGAGGCCAAGGAGAGGCCCGAGGAGGCGTGGGCCAGGTCTGCTTATGCACAGCCACGTGTCTCTGTCTGAGTCTCGCCCACTTTCGTCTTTTCATTCTTGTGGACTTAGGGAGAATGAACTTTCCTGCTCTCTAGGGCAGACAGGCAGAGCATGACCACCACTGCAGGAGGCCATGCACTGCGAATGTGTCACCCACAAGACCTGGGGCCAGAGGACCTGAGAGGGCCCCCAGGGGAAGTGGCAGGAAGGCGGGCAGGCAGCAGGGGCAGTGCAGGTGGCCAAGGCAAGGGCACAGGTGGCGAGGCTGTGACTGCAGCGGAGGCTCCCCACACGCCTGCGTGGCGGGCAGGGCCGCCTGCAGGGGCAGTTGAGCAGCTCTTCTCCAGGGTCTGAGGATCCTGCCGCAGCCCTCCCGTCCCTCATCACAGCGGGGCTCAGGCAGGAGAGGGGTTGTGTTTCTGCAGCCCTCTCTTTTATCAGGGTAGGCGAGGAAAGCCTGCGTGGGACAGGGTCTCATGCCTACCGTGAACCAGGCATTGCAGGAGGACGAGGTGGCTGGCCCCCAGCAGCTCTGTGTGTGCAGCCCAGGGGATGGTGGGTGTGCACCTGGCGGTGTGTGCACAGACTTCTGTTTGCAGAGTGCCATGTGGGGAGGAGCAGGGATGAGACACAGTCTGGGGTCCTGCGGGAAGGTCTCCTGGAGCCATGCCTCAGGACCAAGAGCAGGGCTGGATAGGTGGCAGCTCTTGGCAGGCACGGCCAGGGCCAGGTTCTGAGGAGAGTTGGGTGCAAGTGTGGGCCCCAGCCTTGATGGCCAGCACACAGTGCCAGGTGACAGGTGCTGTGGGCATCCAGGAGGTCCTTCCGTATGAACTCACACAGGACTGTCACCAGGAGCCCCAGAGGACTCTGTCCCTCTGCTCTTTGGAGGACATCTGAGGACAGGAGGTAGAAACCTCTAGAGGCAGGGGGCCGTTGTTTTTGAGCAACGAGACATTAAAAGTGTTCACGGCTGCATCATTCACAGTAGCAGGCAGCAGCAGTGTAGCTGAAAACTAGTGTGGTCCAACAGCAGACACTGGAGGGCCAGGAGCCTGGAGGGAGGGCCAAGCCCAGCACAAGGGCCAGGAACCCACTTAGGAAACAGACCCACCTTTGCAGGGCCCAGTGGTGCAGGCCTGGGATCCTAGTGACCTGGGAGACTGAGGCAGGAGGATCGCAAGTTCGAGGCCGATCTGGACAACTTAGTGAGACCCCATCTCAAAATTAAAAATAAGAGCTGGGAGTGGTGGTGCACACCTGTAATCTCAGTACTTGGGAGCTGAGACAGGAGGAGTGCAGGTTTGAGGACAACCTCAGCAATTTAGAGATACTCTTAGCAACCCAGCAAAACCCTGTTTCAAAACAAGAAATAATAAAAGGGCTGGCAGTATAGCTCAGAGGTAGAAAGCCCCTGGGGGGTTCAATCCCCAGTACCAAAATAAATGAATAAATAATTAAATGGGCTGTGAGTGTAGTTTAGTGGTAGAGAGCCCCTGGGTTCTATGCCCAGTACAGGGTGGGGGGATGGCCCACCCATCGTGGGGGCTACAGGCTAGAGTCCTGGGATGGCAAGAAAGCCAGGTGGGAGTGGCCTGTTGCAGGGGGAGGGGCCAGGGATGGGGCGGCCAGCAAGGGGAGCGGACCTTCAGCTGGGCTGCTGCCCCGTGGCTCAGGCCCAGCACCTCTGCACCCTGTGCCTTGTCTAGTTGCACTGCATAGTGAGGAAGTTGTTAAGACCAGGACAGCCGAGAGGGAACACCGAGGGGCCAGAGGCGGGAGGCAGACGCCCGAGCTGGCACCTCCAGTCACGTGCACTTGTACCTGACCGCTGCCCTCCTCTCAGCTCTCAGGGACGCCCAGCGGCGGACAGGGGAGCCTGATTACCTACAGCCTCTTTCTGAAGACACCCCTACACGGAAATGGGCGGTATATCACAATTCCCCAGAAAAAGAAGATTTTCACTCCATGGAACCTAAAAATGGCATTCTTTAATAATATTTGCTAAAAATGGGAGTACTTTGTATCTTTATGAAACATTTTACATTTCTTACTGGTTTGGTTTGGTACTAGAAACCAGGGACTATTTTTATGGCGCTGTTTCCCAATCCCACGTCAGTTTCCCAGGATCTGTCAGAACCATCCCATGCCCCTGGCCTCTCAGGTCTGACGTGGATGCACATGGTGTGTTCCTCAGCAGAGCCGGTATGCAGGCAGAGGAGCAGGGTTTCTGGGTGCTGCCTGCGCCCGGCGATGACCCCAGGCCTGGGCTCAGCTGGATCCACGTGTTGAGAAGGGGGAGGGCGCTGCAGCGTCACTGGGAGACAGCTGCTGAGCACACTAGGGAGCCCCGCTTGTCGCTGGCCTGAGCCTCCCTGAGTGCTGTTTCCTGGAAATGTCGTGAGTGTCCCCATGTCTGCACCCTTGCCCAGCCCAGCAGCCTCGAGGACAGGCCTTTCTTGAGTGGACTGGAGGCCAGACTGTGCAGGCCCTGGAGGCCTCGGCGGGCAGGCGGGCAGCTTTCTCTGGCCATGTGCTAAGGCACTTGTTTTCTTCCAAGTGCAGAGCCAAGCAAGCAGCACTGACTTTTGTAAAGTTTTATTTAATAAAAAGGCTTAGGTAAGCCTGCATTTTTGTTGACTCATTAGCTCTGCAGAGATTGACGCTGAAATCCTGTCTCCCAGGGGAGGCTTCGGAGCGGCCATGCAGGGGTGGCAGGCACTCTGGGTTGGACATGCCCACTGTCTGTTCCAGCAAGGGCCACCTGGGGGCCAGCTTACCTGAGAAGCAGCGGCTTCCCTGTCGATTGATCTGACGGTGTAGACCCAGACAGCAGACCAGTTGGGACAGCACAGGGAGGAAGAGGAAGCTGGTGGGCCCTGCACACAGCTGTCTGGCCCTCAGCCACCAGGCAGCCATTCCGCCAACACCATGCGGTACATGGCCTGAGATATACAACAATGGGGTGACTCCGATTTTCTTTTTTTTTTTTTGGTACCAGATGTCTAGGAAAGCTTCCTTAATTTTTCATTTTCAACTAGAAGACAATGTGGAACTACATAGCAAGAAAAAAGTAGAGCTTCTGCATAGCTGCGAAAGCAGGACAGGGTGTGGGGGACATGCAGACCACAGGGCCTGGATATAAGGAGCTCCCGCTCCTCAGCAGCAAGAAAAGAGCCTGAAGGAAAATTGGACAAAGTAATCCCAGTACTTGGGAGGCAGAGACCGGAGGATCACAGGGTCGAGGGCAGCAATGTAGCAAGACTCTCAGCAACCTAGTGAAACCCTGTTTCAGAACATAAAATAAAATAGGACTGGCAGTGTAGCTTGGAGGTAGAACGCCCCTGGGTTCAATCGCCAGTACCAAAAGGGGGGAAAAAACTGGACGAAGGACCTGGATAGATATTTCTCAAAAAACACATACAAATGGCCAACAGGAACTTGCCACAGAGGAACCTCAACATCACTAATCAGCAGGGAAACGCAATTAAAAGCACCACGAGGCGCATCACCACACCTGTGAGAACGGCTGCTGTCACAAACATGAAAGGCAAGGGTTGGTGACAGTGATCAAGGGAGAAGCACACACTGGCTGGATGTACACTAGTACAGCCATTATGGGAAACATCATGGAGGGCCCCAGAATAGAACTGCCGTGTGACCAGCAGTCCCGCTACTGGTATTTATTCAGAGAAAATGGAACCAGTACGTGGAAGAGACACCTGCACGCCCACGTTCACGGTGCACTATTCACAACCGCCAAGACATGGACTCAGCACAGCTGTCCCCACATAGACTGTGGAAAAAGAAAATGCATGTACTCAATGGGACACAGCTCATCTGTGATGATAGAGGAGCCCTGTCATTTGTGACAACGTGGGTCAGCCCGAAGCACGGGTGTTAAGTGAAATAAGCCAGGCGCGGAAAGAATTTTGAAACGCCGAATGAAGCCAGACGTGGTGGCGCACACCTGTAATCCCAGTTCCTGGGAGACTGAGACGGGAGGATTGCATGTTTGAAGACAGCCTTAGCAAGTAGTGAGACTCATCAACCTAGCAAGAACCTGTTTCAAAATAAAAATAAAATAGGCTGGGGGTATAGCTCGAAGGTAGAATGCCCCTGGACTCAATCCCCAGTGCCACAAGAAAACAAACAAAAAACGCAGAATCAAACCAAGTGTGGCAGGTGGTTACCAGGTGCTGGGTGGGGATGGGAGATACTAGGCAGAGGGTACAAATCTCAGAGAAAAGGAGTGAATTCAAGAGATCTACGATGCAACATGGTGACATTAAGAGTATTAACAACGAATTTATTTGGGGGTACTGAATTGAACCCAGAGGCATTCTATCTCCAAGCTACACCCCAGCCCTATTTTACTTTATTTATTTTATTTATTTATTTATTTTTTTTTTTGTGGTACCGGGGATTGAACGCAAGGGCATTCTACCTCTGCGCTACGCCCCCAGCCCTATTTTTATACTTTATTTTGAAACCGGGTCTCACGAAGTTGCGGAGGGCCTCACTAGGTAGAGAAAGAGAGAGGGAGGGAGAGAGAGAGAGAGAGAGAGAGAACTGAGGCTGGCAGCAAACCCAGATCCTCTGGTCTCTGCCTCCCAAAGTACTGGGATTACAAGCGTGCGCCACCACGCCTGGCTTTTTACTTTATTTTGAAACAAGGTATTGGTAAGTTACTCACTGAGATGCTGAGGCTGTCCTCAAACCTGCGATCCTCCTGTCTTAGCCTCCTAACTACTGGGATTACAGGCATGCGCCACCATGCCCAGCTAACAATGAGTTTTTTAAACTGCTGAGTAGATTTTAAATGTTCTCACTACAAAAAAAAAATGGTAACTCTTGAAGTAATGTGTTTCCATCCCACCCTGTAGACATATTTGGAAACATTGCATATGCCATAAATACATGCAGCTTTTGTCAATTTAGAAATTAGAAGGACAGGAGTGCACAGCAACATACCCTGGCGGCTGGTGCCCCGCAGCAGAGCTGGCAGGCCCCGGAGGGGGTGCCTTCCCACCTCGTTCCTCAGCAGAGGGCCTGGCTCGGGGGTGGGGGGGAAGCACAGGCTCTACCCAACCCCCAGCCTGGCTCAGCCTCAGGGACAAGAGGCCAGGCATGACTCAGTGGCGCCTGAGGCTGCAGGTGGCTGACTGGGGCGTCTCTGCGGCCAGGCTCCTGCTCCTCTCCAGTCCTCCTTGGCCCAAGTTGGAAGGACAGGGCAGGGTTCCGGGGGTCAGGCCTGCTCCAGCTCAGGGCAGCCAGTGCCCCCACCCGGCCAGGCCTACGCTCTGCTCCACTTTGTCACACCGTGGGGTCAGGAGTGGGGCAGCCAGCACCGGGGGCCACCTGCTCCCCTGGAGGCCGGGTCAGCTCCCCCTCCTGGCTTTGTGTGCACAAGAACCCCTGTGGGGAACGAGCCATTTCCCTGTGACAATCCCATCTATCAACCAAGGCAGCGAGGGACACTGGCGTCCTCCCTCACTGAAGATGCCTTGGGGAGCACCCAGGGTGAGGAGCCGGCACAGGCAGGTGGCGGGCTTTCTTGGGTATAGGCACTAGGACACACGGAGCCATTTAACAGGGAGCAGGTGGGAGGACAGGGTAGCAGGACACTGGCACATTCCAGTCACATAGAAGCTTGCTCCAGTGGCGTCTTCAGCTGACTCTGGGCCTCGCCTCATGGGTGCCCCGGGAGCTGCTGTGGGCGCTTCCCGCCCCCAACCTGCATGCAGCAAACCAACGTGACTGCCAGTTCTGACTGCAGAGCACGCAGGGCACTCCAAGGGTGGGGGTGTCGTTGATATGTTTTGGGGGATCAGCCCACCGAGCACACTGCAGCGGGGAAGGCTTGGGCTGGGCAGCAGCCTGGAGCCCCCAGCCACGGGAAGGACGATGACCCACGCTCAGGGCTGTGGCTGTGGGGCTGCTCAGGTTTTCCAATCTCTTGCTCTGGCACTGGCCAAAACTGTTACCCATAGGTGGGCCTGGCCGGACACCTCCCATCAGCTGGCTCTGGCGACTCTGGGAACCAAACCAGTGACTAGGCCCCGCGGCCAGGCGGCAGGACCAGGACAGTGCACAGCCCCACTCAGGCCAGCAAGGGAAGTGTGGGGGCAGAGCCTGAGGAAGGGGCCTATCGCCCACTGGGCAGGATGGAATGGATGGGCCGGAGGAGGTGTTCAGCCACACGGGAGCAGGCATGGCGGCCCTGAGAAAGGCTCAAGCCACCCAGCAGCAGCGGCGCCCTGCTGCAGTGGCCGCTGACTCGAGTGGAGGACTTTACCTCAAAGTTACCTCCAGACAAGTGCTCGCCAGTCTGAGAATACTGCAGAGGTTTCAGTTTTGAGAGGAAGACGCTACACTCAGACCCTCAGACACACACAACTGCCCTCCCCTCCTTGCCTCCACTGGAGACCCTGAGCAGGCGTGGAGGACAGTGCACTGTCAGTGAAGCCGCCAAACACAGTGTCCCTAAGGATGTCCTTTCCTGTGAGTAAACCCAACCACCCAACACACACGGCAGAGCCACACAAGTAACCTGGCAGGGTAAAGTCCCAGGAAGGACATGGCACCTGTTACACATGGAAACTTCTAGAAACCTAGATGCTGATTAGGACAATTTACAGAGGATTCCCTGATACTCCCACTTCAGTGAGACTTCAGCACACAGCACATCAAGGGTGCAGGCAGTCCATAGGTGCAGCTGGCGAGCTCAGCATCTGAATGTCGGCAGAGGGCTGTGTCCTCTGAGCCACCAGCCTCGACTGGCACCTGCTAACAGCTCCTTGTGCTACAGCAGAGCATCCGCTACGCCCTAGCTCCCATGGAGCACTTAGGCTCTGAGTCCGCCTTTAATCACTACATGCCCATCTCACGCCCTCATGTGCGACAGCGTGTCAGGGAGAAGCGCCGGCCTCATCAACGTCCGTCCTGAACTGAAGACTATCATCTCGCAGGATGTCCTTGTTCCAAAGAAGGCCACACTCGGTCACGGTGGGGAGGGCTGAGCAGCAGCATCTCAGAGAATTTCATTATCCCTGAAACAGCTTCAGACTTACAGGAACATCAGTTCCCTTGGGGAAGACTGCTATCTTCATATTGTGGTACTCCTTAAAATTAGTGGGTTTTTTCTTTTTCTTTTTTGGGGGGAGCACTGGAGATTGAACTCAGGGGCACTTTACCATGGAGCTATACCCACACCCCCCTTTTATGTGGTACTGGGGATTGAACCCCCAGGCATTCTACCTCTGAGCTACACCCCCAGCCCTATTTTAATTTTGAAACAAGGTCTAAGTTGTTGAGGCTGGCCTTGAACCTGGGATCTTCCTATCTCAGCCTCCCAAGCACCAGGATTGTGCCACACAGTGTGTGCCACTGTGCCTGGCATTCCTACCTTTTTTTATTTTTTTGAGACAGGGTCTCACTAAGTTGCCCAGCCTGGCCTTGAACTTTACCATTCTCTTGCCTCAGCCTCTGAGTAGGAGGGATTACAAGTGTACAACGCTGCACCTGGCTAAAATTAGCATGCTTTACTTTTCAATTTTTTTATTTTTTGGTACTGGGGATTGAACCCAGAGGCATTCTACCTCCAAGCTACACTTCCAGCCCAATTTTTATCTTATTTGTAAACAGGGTCTCACTAGGTTGCTGAGAGCCTCACTAAGTTGCTGAGGCTGGCTTTGAACCTGCAATCCTCCTGTCTCAGCCTCCCAAGTACTGGGATTACAAGCAGTGCCACCACGCCCAGCTACTTTTCAACTTTTTTTTTTTTTTTT
>PVJS01010328.1:21344-48408 GCA_004027185.1 Glis glis | reverse complement strand
GGTTCGCGGCCAGCCTCAGCTCTCTCTCTCCCAGTCTCTCTCTTTCTCTCTCTCTCTTTCTTTCTCTCTCTCTCTCTCTCTCTCTCTCTCTCTCTCTCTCCTTAGTGAGGCCCTCCACAACTTATTGAGACCCGGTTTCAAAATAAAGTAGAATGTCCCTGGGTTCAATTCCTGGTACCGCAAAAAAAAAAAAAAAAGAAAGAAAAAGAAAACTGCAACTGTGGCTACAAATGCCACAAGCCTCGTCCGCACCAGAGCTCGCCCCAAGTGACCTAGGGATATTCCTGCCGATATCCTGCAGCTTCAGGAGCAGCCGTAATACTACCAGGATTCAACCTGCAGGACCTGGGGAAGGTCTCCTTCACAGCCTGCCGACTTGAGACAATAGCTGCTGATACCGAAAGCCCTGGTTGTGCTTCTGCTTTTCTTGTGGAACCTGGAGAAAGTATCATCTGGGTCTCACAGTGCCATGAAAGCAGCTGAGAATGCTACAAGCCTTAGCACCATCCACAACTGTCCCCACCGGACCTGGGGAAGGTCCCCTTTGTGTTCCAGTACTTTGAGTCTACAGTCTCCAGTGCCACAGACTCCAGAACCACCTGTACTTATTCCATGGGACCTAGAATAGGTCTCATGCAATGCTGAAGCTCTGTAACTGTGGCTGCTGACACCACAGGCCCAGGCATCTCCCCCATTCATTCTGAGAGTCCTGGGGAAGGTCTTCACAACCTGTGACTTGGGGACCATGGCTGCTGATGCTATAACCCTTGGCATGACCTGCATGTTCCCCAGGGGACCTGAGGACAGTCCTCCCCACATCCGACACCAAGGAGACTACGGCAGCTGCTGCTACAAGCTCCACCACAATCAGTGCTAGACTCTGTGGAGCCTGAGGACAGGCACCTTTGGAAGCCTACGTCCACTGCAGAGTCGCATTTGGAAGTAGACTTTCAAATGTAGGAGGGAACTACCTTCCTGAACTACTACAGTCTAGACGACTGAGATACTCATAGACACCGCCAACATCAGAATGAAAATATTACACAGAAACTATGCTTATGAGCTCGCCTATAACCAAGCTCAAAGCACATACCCAACTGACACCCTATGTCCAATCTAAAGCTTTATGAATGGACTAAAAAAAGACCCAACAATATGTTGCCTGTAAGAAATTTACTTCACTGGTAAAGACACACATTTGGGATTAAATTTTAAACTATACATGTTTCTACATATGATTATAATGAAAAATGCATCCATATGGATGTGGATGGGAAGGAAACACGAATAGGAAGACAGGGTTATGAATTTAAAGATTTCCAACTGCCGGTGTGGTGGTGCACACCTGTAATCCCAGTACTTGGGAGGCTGAGACAGGAGGATCACAGGTTCAAGGCCAGCCTCAGCAACTTAGTGAAACCCTCAGCAACTTAGTGAGACCCTGTTTCAAAATAAAAAATAAAATAGGCTGAGGGTGTAGCTCAGAGGTAGAACGCCCCTGGATTCAAAATCTACAAAAGGCTTTTTGATTCAGCCGGCAAGAGTTTTGCTTATTTGGGAATGATGGGGAGGGCTCAGATCATTACACCTGCGATGAAAGTTTTCTCATTTTTAGAATATAAATTCAAACTTCTAATCCTAAGAAGTGGGAAAATTAAGATTTGGGGGTTTTCATTTTGTTTTGCAATAAAAGCAGCCTTTTTCTTTCTGTTGATGACGTATCTAAGGCATTTAAGTAAAAGATATCTTACTTTTTTGTAGTAGGTTACTTGCAAAATAATAATTGAAATATGCAGTTAACAAAAAAAGCTCAATTCATTATAAAATATAGAATGGAGTGCCTCTGGTGTACCTACAAAAGCATCACAATTATATACCTTTTTGCCTTTTCCACAATATGAACTTTTTTTTTTTTTTTTTTTTTTTTACTGGAGGCTGAGCCCAGAGGCATTCTACCTCCAAGCTACACTCTCAGCCCTGTCTTATTTTTCATTTTGAGACAGGGTCTCACTAAATTGCTGAAGGTCTCACTGAGTATCACACCCAGTTTATGAACAATCTTTCTATGTTCTACAAGTATTTTCCCCCAATAAAATATAAACAGCCCACCTAATTTCTTTTCTATTTAACTCTAGAGGACTTGTATGAATATTTGAACAATATTTATTCTGAGAGGCTAATAATGCATTTTAGAACACTTTCCTAGGTGTCATATGGACAAACCTAACACATTGCCTTACATTTTTAAAAAAATAACTCTTCATAAAAATTTTCAAAAATCAACTTAATGCTTAGTAAATGCCCAGGTTTAGGATCTGTCCTTACAACCTAAAATTTAAATTTTATCTGTAATCCCCATAATAAATGCGATGCTTTTTGACATTTCTTAGGTTGGTTTCTGCATGAATAGTTAAAATTACATTCAAAATTATGAAGAGTAATGGGTAGTGTCTGAGTAAATGCAAATCATCCTCATGTGGTGTGGAATTTATTTTAAATGCATTAATTTCAGAAACAAGTGTTAACAATAATGAAATGCTTAATATAACTTGAAGGAAAAATGACGGCTGATATTGTGAAGTTAAATCCAAAAGCTGATAATTAAAGCATTGAAAATATTTAATGCCATAAATGGGTCTGGATAGGGGATAACACATACCTACATGTGGTTTCTAGAATTCACATTTCCTAGCTCAGTACTTTTAAATTTTAAATCCACACTAATTTAAATTTAATATAATTTTCCTGTCTTTTTTGTGGTACTGGGGATTGAACCCAAGGGCATTCTACCTCTGAGCTATATCCCCAGCCCTATTTTAGTTTTATTTTGAAACATGGTCTCACTAGGTTGATGAGTCTCACTACTTGCTGAGGCTGTCCTCAAACCTGCGATCCTCCTGTTTCAGCCTCCCAAGTACTGGGATTACAGACATATACCACCACGCCCAGCCAATTTAACATTTAGTTAGGTAATTTTGATGACATATTTGAAACACTGACAATTAACATTTACTTTTGAGTTAAAGATCACAAACTGATTAATTATATTCAGTATCAATTCATATTGTGACACCAGAAAAAATTCTATTCTTCAATTTCTAAGCATGAGAATAAATTTGTATGTTATGTATAACTTTTCTGCATGGGCATTTTCTAGTAATGAATAAATTATATAAAAAGAAGAACACATTCCCATCATTTCCTGGCCTGTTATGGATAACTATTGCAAAAAGTTATGCAAATGAAAAAAATTAATAACTCGTAAGCTATAAATATTTCATTTCAAAGAGAGGATTTAACCTATACAGGAAGCTGGCTATAAAATGAGTATTAATATGCCCAAAATAGCATAATACAGTTGTGTGTGTATTTATGAGTCTGACAACATCGGGTGGTAGAGGTCCTTACTATAACACTTTAGGAAGGCCTTATGGTTGTGACTTTCATAAAGTGCTTTGCAATTTTAGGAAAGAAGAAATTAAACACTGATTAAAGTCTAAAACAACGAATAGGTGATTCTGAGAACCCTCTAGAACTTCGATGGCATCATAGAATTTGCCCTTTTTTGAATATAGACATTGTGAATACATTTACACAGTTACCATTTTATAACTCTATGGAGGCAAATGAGGTTTTTCTTCTGCTTCTTACTAAAGAAACTCAACATGTTTGGACTCTAGAGTTAAGCACGTAAGAAGATTGGATTTTACATTCAGGTGACCCCAAATGGATTCGATTTCTTTCAGGAGAGCTGCCTTCCTGTGCAGTCTGCATAACCTCTAGAGAGGCTGTTAGCCTCCCTGTATCTCCTTTCCCATTTCAGAAGTCATGTGCAGCTAACATACTTCCAACACAGAGGTACGAGCTTACCTGTGCCACTGGTCAACGACAGCCTTGGATGGTAACCTCCAGATTATTTTGGGTTTGGGCTCCCCAGTAGCTGAGCAGTTCAGTAGTAATTTGTCCCCAAAATTCACCTCAGTCCACCTCTGGGAGGCCACTTCTATCCTGGGGAGGGTCTCCTGTTCCTCTACTGTCAGCACTACCACCCTTCTCTCCGAGCCAGTGGAGCTGGTAGCAATGCATTCATAAATGCCCCTGTCGGAAGAGGCTATGTTTCTTATATACAGAGTCCCGTTAGAATACAAGAGCCATTTGGGATTCATAAACTGCAGCGGTCTCACTTCTGTGCCATCGGAGAGGACCCAGTGGATAGTGGGCTGAGGAGTTCCTTTTGCAGTGCAGGGCAGTTTCAAACTTTCACCCCAGGTCCCGATGATGACTTGCCTCTTTTGCTCTAGAATGATAGGAGGGGCGGTGATGACTTGGATTTTAACCAGCAGCGAATCCTGGCCAGCTGGGTTGCTGGCCATGCATTTGTAAAAGCCACGGTCATAAATGCTCAGGTTGTGGATGATCAGCATGCCATCAGACCTGACCAGGGCCTGTCTTTTTCCCTCCGATGATTCGGAGAGCACTGTTTGGTTGGGGAGAATCCAGGAAATTGTAGGGCTCGGTCTACCTTCTGCTCTGCACTTTAGCTCCACAGTGCTTCCGGAATGGACTGTTAGCTCTTTGGTATGTCTCTCCAGAATCCTAGGGGGATAGGAAACCACGGACAAGGTGACATGAAGGTGGTCTGTGCCCAGTGGGTTGGATGCTGAGCACAGGTACGGTCCACGATCCTGAATGTTGACCCTCTGGATGGACAGGGTGCCATTGGGGAGCACCTGGAACCTGCTGTTGTGTTTCCCTTTAGACAATTCAAGTCCTAATAAGAAGAAAGAAATGTATAGCCACACATCACCAAAGTTTAGATAGGAAATATAAAACTATCATTTTGTTAAGCTACTGAGAATAAATCCATTTGAAATTAAAGCATCCAACCTTCAGATTTGCTAAGGTTATTCCTGGCTTTGGAGGGGGTGGCGATACCAGGGGTTGAACCCAAGATCATTCTACCTCTGAGCTATACACTTAGCCCTTTTTATTTTTTATCTTGAAATGGGGTCTTGCTAAGCTACCATGCACTGGCCTCAAATCTGTAATCCTCCTATCTCACCCTCCCAAGCACTGGGGTTTCAGGCATGTGCCACCATGCCCAATTATTCCTGGATTTTTAAGATTCTCCTAATTTAGCCGGGTGTGGTGATGCACACCTGTAATCTTAGTGCTTGGGAGGCTGAGACAGAAGGACTGCAGGTTTGAAGACAGCTTCAGCAATGTAGCAAGGCTCTCAGCAACCTAGCTAGACCCTGTTTCCAAACAAAAAATGTTGCAAAAGGGCTGGGGGAGTAGCTTGGAGGTAGAATGTCCCTGGGTTCAATCTCCACCACCACAAAAAATAAAAAACAAAATTCTTATAATGTAAATTTAAAACCAGATAGATACAATGACCACTCTCTCTCTTTTTTCAAATCATGATTTAGATCTGCTCAGTTCTGAACACATTCTAAAACCTTCTAGTAAGTAAAACTATGCAAATGTCAAAGAAGGAAATTCATAGTTTCTGTATTTTGGGGAAAGTTATAACTGGTATTGATTCTTTGGAGGTGGAACATTGAGAAATACCAAAACTATTTCCTTGTTTAATAATGAAAGAAGACTATGTGTAAAGGAACAGTTTCGAATACCTGATGAGACTCTGGTCCAGTGGATGGTGGGCAGGGGATTCCCAACAGCCTCACAGGGAAGAAAGGCATCGGAATTAGCAGGAACAGTGAAGCTTGCAGCTTTCCCCCCAACTATTCTGGGTTTTTCCAATGTATTCCTGGACAAAGAGTCAGAGGGGAAGAGTTTGGGAGGTGTTATCTTTTGATCTGTGTTCCTATCAAAGCCACTCGTCTTTATAGTCTTTTGTCCATGCTGGACAGGAGAGGTGGTCTCTGGCAGGCTCGGAGTGGGCACCATGCTTAATATCGGCTTTTTGCCCTTTTCAACAATTTCTGGATATGACTTGTGCCAAAACTGGTTTTCTGGCCAGAGTAAGGGCATCCACTGAGGGTTCAGTGGTTCACCGGTCTTCAGTGCTGGCGTAGGAGTAGGATGCACCCCACTGGTGTAGGGAGAGCCAGTGGCTCCAGTTGTGACTTCGGCATTTGGCTGGGTGGCAGGGGGTGTTGCAATCTCTGCTGCTAACTGCTGTGCACTAGTACCATGTCTTGGAGACTCGGGTGGCCTGACCTTCACATTTGTCTCCTTAAAAGCAGGAGAAGCCACACTGTCCGTCACTGCACCCCGAGTCAGGGGAAGGGAGGTGGGGATGGGCATCAGAGGAGCACCGCTGCTCAGGAATGGCGGCATGGCCGAGTGTCTAATGAAGCTGCTCCTAGCTGTGGGGCCCACGTGGGGTTTGCTGGACCAAGATATTTCAGAAGCAATTGTGCTCTTCGAAGTCTGAGTACTCTCTCGGGGCAGTTCTTCAGTTACAACCGTCAGATCAAGAGTCCTTGAATGAAGACCCATTGTGCTCAAAATTCTGCTTGTGTCTTCTAGTGGGGGAGGAGGGAGGGCAGAGACACTGGGATTGACTGACATTTCAGTGGTGGTTAGAGAAGAAGATGTCATGGTAGCAGATACAGTGAAGCTTGAACTCTGGGCTGGAGAGATGTCTGGGTCACTCCCACTCTTCTGAGGCGCCTGTTTCCCCTGGGCCTTTTGTGCACTGGGTCTCATAGTTGGGGTGCTGTAGATGAAGGCAGATGCAGGGGCAGTAGCAGCAGTTGTCAGCATGGCTGTCTGCACTGGTATGAAGTTCACTGTGTGTGGGTCTTTGCTTGTGATAGTGGGAAGGGCGGGGTAAAAGGGTGGGGAGGAGGACTCTGTCCTCACTGGGTGACTCCCAGGATGGTGTGTTTCGCTGGGATTGTGGTGAGTTGCAGATGGACTTGGTGAGCGTGTTGTAAAGTAGAAAGGGGACATGTCATATGTGGGTAAAGCAGGAGACATTTTAGGAAGCATTGTGGCTATGCCTTTTTGTAAACCAAATGTATGCGGATTCCTTAATATCCCTCTTTGTTTATGGTTATTTACAAAGAGCTGGTGCCAGGGAACTTTCCTTCTTGAAAATCTTGTAAGGGGTATAGTAGTAGTCCCAGATGGCTTGGACACGGGACCTGAACGTGGTGATATAATTACTGAATCTGTTCTGGCTTCCCTGGTGCTAGATACACGTGGGTGATTGTTATTTGCTAAGAGACTTCTTTCCAGAGATATAGGTGTTGGGGCAGAGATCCCGACTGTACCAGTTAGAATCACTTGGGTACTTTCAGCACTGAAATATTTTATCGTGGGTGTTGTTTTCTCAATATCTACATTTGGTTCATTCTCAAACAATAATGATGGATTCTGGACTGGAGTCGTGGACTCTCCTGCTGTGACCTCGGCAAGGTCAGCTTCAGGGAGGGTGCTGGGGGAAGAACCTGGAAGAGACGATGCTGCTGTAGCAGAGGCAAGCCTCTCTCTGGGAGGACAAGATTGGCACATCACGTCGCGCTCTGTGGCTAAAAAGGCAACAGTGCTGTCTTTAGCAGAACCTCTGGGTGTTGGCCTCACAATGCCATATCTATGCCGTCGGAGAACTGGAGTTCTATATGGGCTGATAACTCGGCCCCTGCCCCAGATTTTCCTTCGTCTCCCAAAACGTCTCAGCAGTGGGATGCCGCTTGTGCTGTTTCTAGGAAACTGCAAACGAGAATAAGCGGCAGCGTGTGGATCTGAAGAGAGCTTTGAAGTGTCAAGTCCTTGAGTCGTGTGCAAATAATAGTGACTGCTCCTGGCTGCACTGGCTCCTGTCACAGATGTCTGATGACCACTTGTAGGATTTACTGGCTCTAAGACTACATCAGCTTTGTAGTCAGGGCTACTAAGCATTTTGGTATGGACATCTTTGATCACAGTCCTCCCCGTTATTGGGGGTGCATTTGGGAAGTGCTCTCTTTTCCCCATCGGCTCAGCATCCTGAAATTCAGTTACTGCAGGGAGTAGTGGAAAGACAGTGGTTGAACTTTGTTTGGTTGTACCTTGCATTCTGCTTGATATGGTTGGATTTATCTTCTTTGATGTGGCTGTGGTTTTAATAGCGGTAGATTGTTGGAAATCTGTAGGTTTCCCAGGTTGGAGCAATTGTGGACTCCTAAGTGGGGAGACTTTGGTGCCAGGAATTGTGTTTGTCAGAAGGCTTGGAGCTGTCGCTCTGGAGTTGTCAGTCGCTGTCCTTGCTGGGATTCTGGGAGCTTGGGTGGCCAGGACCATGAGCTCCTCCTCTGGAGACAGCATTCCTGAAGAGTCCTCTTCATCGCCAGGTACTTTTATGAGCTGGGTGACTGGCGGTGGTGGTCTCACTGTGGCACTCTCCGGCATGACATGCTTTTTTGCTTTCTCCAAAAGTGCTGCCCAGTGCTGTGGGTCAATTCTCCGAGCAGAGGCTGGGAGCTGCCTCCTGTGCTCTCTAAAACGTCGGGTCGCCGACTCTCCACGCCGCCGCTGTATTAAGCCCCGATGGCTGTCCTTCCGCATGCTTGAGACTTCTGTTCCAACCTCAGCCCCCACAGGAGCAGACATAGGAGGCTGTACAATTGCAGGCTCTGTAAGGCGAGCACTGGGACGAGACTCTTCGAGTCCAGATCCATCTGTTTCCCCATCATGCTCCATTGGCCTCTGGCCTTTTACTTTGACTGACACTTGAAAAACCAAAAAATCAACGCCTGAGGGGTTGGCCGCTACACAACAATATTGACCTTGGTCTTTTGGGGTAACCGGCAATATTCTTAATGTGCCATTATTGAGGATCTGCTTGTCTCTGGAGGACTGAGAGAGCACAGAGTTTCCTGGAAGGACCCAGCTAATGGAGGCGTCTGGGCTGCCCGTGGAATGGCACGGAAGATCGAGCATCTCACCAGCAAAAGCTATGCGACGAACCCCATTTTCACGGGCAGCTTCTACAGAGGGCTCAACCACAGTTATCCGATAGGTGAGAATATCGGCGTCGTCGTAATTGGTGCTTATGCAGTGGTATGTGCCTGTGTCAAAACTATCTGCCATCTGGAGCTCCAGTTTTCCACTCTTGTCTATTAGGATTCGTCCATCCTCACTAACATACGGGGCTCTCACTTTACTCCCATCAGCCAGAAGCCACTCTAGGTGTGGGGTGGGGTCGCCTTGGCCTGGGCAATCCAGAGTTATGGTGTCACCCATCAAAACAGTGTGTTCCAGCTTAGTATTGTTAGTCGTCAAAATCATGGTCCATTTGTGTCTTCCGGGCCTCATCTCTGCCCTTGGTAACGGGATCAGAGCATCACTAGAATATTGGATCTGTAATGTACTGAGTGTGGTAGCAGTTCTGTTCAGCTGCAAGGAAATCCGGCCTTGCATTAACCAAGAGGGATCTGCTCTGAGATCAGCCTCTATGTTGGTAAAAATGGCCTCAGGCTTCGAAGCCACCTGTTGGTATCTGTAACGGAGCTGTGGTGCTTCAGTGAGCGAGTGGCTTCTCTCTAGTGTCAGAGGAGAGTCACTGTACAAAGCCAAGATGTGCCACACTGGCCGAATGTGGCTGTAATCCACATTGCACACCAGAAATGTTGAAAATGACATATTTAGCACGATGTGGTTATTTTCTTCAGTGAATGCAAGGGGCAATGTCTTCAAGGGCTTTTGGATACTGCAGACCATGTTAGCTTCGTTTCCAGACTCATCCGTCATATTCAAAGTGAGGGAGCCAAAGGGCGCCATGAAATCTTGTGGGGAGGGGGAAGCAGCACTGCTGTCTTCCGGGATAGTCAGGCTCTTTGATTTCAGGGATGGGTCTATGGCTGGCTTCACACACAGGAAAGCTGCAGCTGGGACCATGGCAAAGGGCTTGCCTTTAGAGTTCCTGGGGTTCGCGCACAGGGGACATTGCTGAGGACTGGAGGGACTTCTGTCTTTTTTGCATTTTATGACATCTAGAAAAAAATCACAATTGAATTATTATCAATTGTGGCCTCTTTCTAAATTAACATATGAATACTTTGAAAATATTTTTGTGAGATTTTGAAACAATAATTTGGAAATTTTAATGTTCAATAGATAGGTTTTCATGTTTTGTTTCTGAAATCCTTCTTCCTTCTTTCCTTCCTCCCTCCTCTCTCTCTCTCTCTCTCTCTCTCTCTCTCTCTTTCTTTCTTTCTTTTTCTCCCTCCCTCCCTCCCTCCCTCCCTCCCTCCCTCCTTCCCTCCATTCCATTCCATTCCATTCCATTCCATTCCATTCCATTCCATGTGATACTTGGGATTGAACTGAGGGCCATTCTACCTTTGAGCTATACCCCCAACCCCTTTAAATTTTTTTTTCTGTTGAAACAGGGTCTCACTAGGTTACTGAGAGTCTCTCTAAGTTGCTGAGGCTGGTCTTGAACCTGCAATCCTCCTGTCTCAGCCTCCCAAGTACTGGGATTACAGGTATGCACCACCATGTCCAGCCTCTGAAATGATTTCTAAAAGAGATATTGCCTATGTATCTCTCTTCAACTATGCATAGACACAAGGGTTTTGTCTATTTCACTGCTGTATTTCCCATACTTAGAAAACTGCTGCTATATATTTGGTACTCATTCAATATTAGCTGAATGAATCATCTTTTATTTAGGGAAGCAGAATTATATGCTCATGTTCACTACTTTTTTAGTAGTAGTTGAGTTCCTTATTTTAGTGTTTAAGACAAAGAACATCATTGTCCTTGAAAAGATAAGCTGCTATTGATAAACAACCATTTATAAGTACTTGACTATCATTAAAAACTCAGGTTTCTCCCTCCCCCCATTATCCAAAAGAACAGTGACTGAAATACAAGCTGTTATGGCCTGGTCTGACTTTGTAGAAATAATAGAGAAAACTGGATGGATGCAGGAGAAAAGGAATAGGACATGAGGACTGACAGAACATGGGGTGACTGAGAGGGAAAGTCCAGGAAGGCTCAGGTTAGAACTCTGGTGACGGGGTGGTGATGGTCCCGCTAGTGAAGGAAGGCTCAGTAGAAGAGGATCCGGTTATGGGGAAGGGAGGGCACTATGCCCAAGCAGTGTGGTGACCCACTAAAGGCCTGACTTTCTGGTGAGGTCAGAAGCTTGCAAGTCTAACAGTAGCAGGGCTAGCCTTTCCAAATGATGGGAGCCCCTGTGCAGGTATTTCGGTATCATGTATCTGAGTATTTTGAGTATTGGTCTGGCAAGCCTATTTAGTAGAATACTTGATTAGAGGGATAGCTTTCCCTTACACAAAATGCAGCCTGGACTTCCATGCTGTTGTGTGCAGGAGCTCATCATGCATTGGGTACAGCACCTAAGAGAAGCACTGGACTTCTTAGATCTACCTTGCCAGAGTGGTTAGCGAGAATCAAATCACCTTCATGTGTGTGCCATCTCCTCTCAAAGGCCTAAGAAAGTCACCCTCACCAAGGACTCCAAACCCTCACTGTGGCATGCACAGTCCTCCCTTACCCATTGTTTTGTTTCCCACAGTTTCAATTACCTGCAGCCAATTATGGTCTGAAAATACTAATTGGGAAATTCCAGAGATTAAACCCTTCATAAGTTTTAAATTGCATGCTGTTCTGAGTAGCATGATAAAATCTCACTGTCCCACTGTGCCCCCTACCCTATGTGGAGCATCCCTCTGTCCAGCGTATCCACACTGTATATGCTTCATGTCCGTTAGTTACTTAGCAGCTGCCTCAGTTATCACATGGACTGTCATGGTAGAGCATGCTTGTATTCAATAACTCTCATTTTACTTAATAATGGCCCCAAAGCACAAAAGTAGCAATGCTGGCAGTTCAGATATTCCAACGAGAAACTGTAAAGTGTTTCCTTTAAGTGAAAAGGTGAAAGTTCTCAATTTAAGGAAAAAAAGCCATTCTGAGGTTGCTAAGCTCTATGATAAGAACCAATTTTCTCTCTGTGAAATTGAGAAGAAGGGGAAACAAATTGGTGCTAGTTTTGCTATTGTACCTTAAACTGAAAAGTTACGCTAGTGTGTGAAGTGCTTACTTAAGATGGGCAAGGAGTTACATTTTATGGTTTGGTACTGTCTGTAGCTTCCAGCATCCAGCCAGGGGCTTAGAAGATAGCTCCCGTGGGTAAGGGAGAACTACTGTATTTCAGTGTAACAGGTAAAATCATGGATACCTGCCCAGTCAGCATTCTTCAGCCAATGTTATAGTCTAAATGTATGCAGGGGAGGTGGGTAGCAACAGCGGAAAGCTTTAAGCCATCATAAGAAGCTCCTTCCAGTCACCACTAAACAAGCTGTGTCTCTGACCTACTAACCAGTTCCCTGGGCTGGTGCCTATGGAGGCAGAGAACACAGCAAACTTCTGGTTTAACTAAGCCACAGCACAGAGCTACGCTCACGTCTTTTTACACTCATGAGTGATTGCATGTGGACGAGAGCTAGCGGGCCTTGGACAGCAGGTGTTTGGCCTGGTGTGCAAACCTGACTGTGTCACCTCCATTCTTTCCATCACTCTAGGTTCCATTCTCACAGATGAGCTTCTTTCCCTCAACTCCACCATACCTGTCAGGCTCCAGCACACACCATTCCTTTTATCCCCCATACTTGCATTCTAATACCTTCTTCCATCACTAAAGACATGCTACTCAAGGACCCAGCTGGTGCAGCATTTCTCTTGGGTGGGCTCTCTGCTTTCTGTTCTCCTCCTACCTTTCACCTCTCATCATTAGCATCACTTGTTTAGTTGAAGGTCTTCCCACAAGACTGTGAGTTGGCCAAAGGATGCTCAGGAAAGACTGTGGTGAGGTGGGCAAGGAAGGAGGGAAGGAGGGGGCAGGTGGGCAGACAGGCCAGTTGGCAGGTCTGATTCTAATATTTTCTATGCATTGTAACTTATAAACCGAGATGTGTTCTACAATTGAAGGAGTCTGCATTAGCAACGGGCCGGCTAGCAGTTTTGATATAGTGATCACACTGCTTGTAGACACACCAATATTGTCATGGCTACTTATATTGTTCTATCTTCAAGTCTGCCACATGCATCATTGGTACTATATAGATTAAGTTTGATACTTATGATGTTTTTGTGAAGATTATGCTATGATTTGGTATTAAAATAAGAGGTTATAGACGTAGAAATGCATGAAAACAGTGACAACACATAACATTTAACATTCATCAAGCAAATGTGTGTCAGAGAAATGGCCATGAATTCACATTTTTTCTTTTTTGTGGTACTGGGGATAGAACCCAGGGGCATTCCATCTCTGAGCTACACCCCCAGCCCTATTTTTTATTCTTTATTTTGAAACAAGGTCTCACTAAGTTGCGGAGGGCCTCACTAAGTAGCTGAGGCTGGCCGCGAACCCAGATCCTCCTGTCTCAGCCTCCCAGGTATGGGGATTACAAGAGTATGCCACCACACCCGGCTTATGAATTCACATTTTATAGAAAAGCAGCAGCAAGAGTGTGTGGAACCAAAGAATGGAAGATACCCATGGGAGAAGAAAGAACACTATTTGAGTGCTGAGATGTGTGCAGAAGGATTGCCTATAACAAATGAGACAAAAGAAGGCCTGAGAAGTTGTCAGATCTCTTGGAAGAGATGGAAAAAATTCAAAACACAAAGTTGATGTGACAGATTCATGGGTCTTGGAGGATTATCAGTAACACGTCTAAGGCAAAAGGAAAACACTTCATTATTTAGACAGGACTAAAGAGGTTAGCCCGAAAGGGATTGCGTAATCATTTAATCTGTGTATACATATGAAATGTATATATGTGTATGCATCTGCGTATATGACTTACATGTGTGCCAAATACATGTAGAAATTCTCTGTATTTATACATACATATGTACATGCGTGTGTGTGTGTGTTTGTGTGTGTGTGTGTGTGTGTGTGTGTGTACGTGTGTGTGTTTGGAACATTAACAGGTATGTAGCTAGGCACAGTGGTGCACACCTGTAATACTAGTACTTGGGAAGCTGAGACAGGAGGATCGCAGGTTCGAGACCAGCCTCAGCAGCATAGTGAGACTCTCTGCCACCTAGTGAGACCCTGTTTCAAAACAAAAAATAAAATAGGGCTGGGGGGTAGCTCAGAGGTAGAATGCCCCTGGGTTCAATCCCCAGTACCACAAAAAAGACCATAGGTACGTAGTGAGTGGGTGGTGGGTTCATTTGTACCACAATCAGAATGGTTATATTATTGATAAATGCTTTGTTTAAAAAAAAAGATGGAATACCTGTGCTCCAGGTATATTATAAGGGCTAGGGATAGATAAACTTTGAAAGGACAACAGACATCTAATGCTAGTAAATATAATAAAATGTTTTCTGTCCAAGAACAGAAGTGCAGGCATGGGACAGAAGTCACGACAGAAGGCACCATGATTATTCTGACGTGGATGGGGTAGGTGGAGGAGCGGCCAAACTTAGAGAAGGCATGAACACTGGGCAGGGCTTGCTCGCTGGCTGGGAGCATGTGAAGCAGAAAAGAGAGGAGAGACTTCAGTCAGGAGAAGCAGCAGGTTTGAGCTGGTGGAACAGTTGTGGTGTGTCAAAGAGAAATTCAGAGTTATTTGAACAAAACGTGCCTGTGTGTCTGGGATGAGGGAGGGCCAAGGGATGGAAAAGAAGAAAAGGAGGCTGAGGAGGGGCCAGGAACACATGAGGAGGACCTGACATGTGAGCTAAGAGGCATGGGCTGATTCTCCAAGCCAGAGGTCAGCAAGCTTTTTCTAGAAAGGGTCAGAGAGTAGAGTTTAGGCTTTGTGGACTTCAGGTCTCTGACACACTTCTTTTTTTTCTTCTTCTTCTCCTTTTTTTTTTTTTTTTGTTGGTACCGGGAATCAAACCCAGGGGCATTCTACCTCCAAGCTACACCCAAGCCCTTTTTATATTTTGTTTGGAAACAGGGCCTTGCTAAGTTGCTGAGGCTGGTTTCGAACCTGCGATCCTCCTATCTCAGCCTCCCAAGTACAGTACTGGGATTACAAGTGTGTGCCACCACACCTGTCTTCTGACATGCTTCTTGACTTTGCCACTGTAGCACAAAGGCAGCCATGGGCCAGCATAAAGAACTCCTTGTCACTGAATTATTATTGTGACTTCACCTTCTCTCCAGCTAAATTATCTAGGATTTTCTCTTACTAATAACCCCATCACCACCAGGCTGGTTCCCCTATTTAATTAAAACAAAGGAATAAACAATACAGATACCTGGTTTCTCCTGTATCCAGTCAGACAGCCACTGTAGATGGCAGTCACAGGTCCACGGGTTCCCGTGCAGATAGAGGCTCTCCAGGTCAGGCATATAGGAGACCATCTCTTGTGGGAGGGAGGTCAGGAAGTTATCAGACAAGTACAGGTACTTAATGAAAGATGTCTTAAATATCTGGAGGTAACGCAAAGAGACGAACACATCTGGATGGAGCTTAGTGAGCTGGTTTCCTTCCAAATGCACCAGGCGGAGAAGGGTGAGCCCATAGAAAGCCTCTGGGTTTATAAACTCAATGTTGTTGTGGTCCATATGCAACCGGGTCAAGCTCCAGAGTCCATAAAAAGTATCTTTCTGAAGTTTCCGGACTTTGTTATAGCTCATTTTTAAGACCTATAAATAAATTTAAAAAAGATGAACACATTTGTCAAAGGAATTTTCACACAAAGGAAAAAACCTATCAATAATAAAACATATGTTGAGATGAATCCAATTCTATGTGTCTACCTTGTTAGGAGCCTAACTCAAACAAATAAGTCTCCAATTAAACATGGCAATGTCAGAGAAATTGGAACACGCAAGCATATGTTGATATTAAGGATTTATTGCTAAAATTATGAGACATAATGATAGTATGATTATTTTTTAAAGATTGAAGTACTTACAAATGAAACATTATGGATTTGTTTCAAACAATTCAATGGAAAGTAGTGGGTAGAGGTGCAGGTGAAACAAAATCTATTATGTGTTGATTACTACGGAAGCTGCATAATGATTCACTGGGATTCATTATACTATTCTCTCTACTTTTGTATATTGTTGAAAATTTTCATAATAAAAAAGTTTTTTTTTTAAATGTACTTCAGCTGGTTGTGGTGGCACATGCCTATAATCCCAGTACTTGGAAGGCTGAGACAAGAAGATCACAAGTTTGAAGCCAGCCTCAGCAATTTAGCGAGGCCCTCAGCAACTTAGTGAGACCCTGTTTCAAAATAAAAAGCAAAACAGGGCTGGGAGTGTAACCAGAGGTAGAATGCCCCCGGGTTCAATTCCCACTACCACAAAAAAAGAAAAAAAGCACTTCAAGTAAATTTAAGATTTCATGAACCTGAATAAGAAAGAATGCAAAATGAATTTAATTTCCATATTTATAACAGCTTTGAGATATTATCCACATGCCATAAGATTCACCCTTTTTAAAGTATCAGTTCATCGGCTTTTAGTAATATTCACAGAGTTAGGCAACCATCTGATTTTAGAAAATGTTCATTGTGCCGGGCGTGGTGGCGCACACTTGTAATCCCAGTACTTTGGGAGGCGGAGACCGGAGGATCCGGGTTCGCGGCCAACCTCAGCTCTCTCTCTCTCTCTCTCTCTCTATTTAGTGAGGCCCTCTGCAACTTTGTGAGACCTGGTTTCAAAATAAAGCATAAAAAATAGGGCCGGGGGCGTAGCGCGGAGGTAGAACGCCCCTGCGTTCAATCCCTGGTACCGCAAAAAAAAAAAAAAAGAAAATGTTCATTGTCTCAAAATAAAAACCAATACTGCTTAGCAGTTATGTTCTCCCTCCTCCTAGCCTTAAGTGACTACTAGATTACTTTCTGTTTCTACTGTTTTGCTTGTTCCAGGCATTTCATACAAACGGAATCATGCAATACGTGGCTTTTTGTATCTAGCTTTTTTTTCACTTAGCAAAACACCTTCAAGACCCATTCCTGTCATAATATATATTGCTGAATAATATTCTATTATATACATGTACCACATTTTGTTCATCCATTCATCAGTTGGTGGACATTTGGGGTGTTTTTCATTTTTGTTCATTTGAGTAGTAAGATTTTAATTGCTTTAGGTTGAAATTAATATAATTTTGAATAGTTCAATTTTGCATCAGTATTCCCCAATTCCCTTTCTGGTTACTAGTAGAACATACTTTATCTCCGCTCCCTTTTTTCCAAGAAAAAGAAATGCTAGTAAAAAGCAATGATTTCCCATCATATTTTCCTGATTTAGCCTAAGCTGTTATCACAGTTGAATATGCTTTTCTGGAATGCCACATTTCCTAATAAGCAAAGAAAAATTAAATTGGCAACATAGAATACCTTCACTCCAAATGTTACCCAAAATTCCTCAATATCAACTGAAAACCTGGTCAAGAGAATAATGATATATGGAGAATTCCATGAAGGATATGTAATCTTTTTCTATTGAAGACATGTATTCCAGACAGAGCCTGATAAAGCCAAATCAACAGAAGCACTTACCTTCACTGTATCCTAGTGTCCACCCCCCCATGGTTAGGACCTCCCTTCCAGAGCTCTGGAATGATGTTAAAAGGCTCTGTGAATACTGACATTTGCCTTGCATAAGTGTATTATTGCCTTCATTTAATTATATTTATTTTATCAGGAATCTTATAACACATTTCTTTTTGATTTCAAATCAGACAGGATTGTGCTTTTCCTGAACAGCAGTTTTATTTATTTTTAAATTAGTAGATGTTATGTATTATGAGCTAGCTTCTCAACAGCGCCCAGTTGTATTTATAGCAGACATAAAGACTTCTATGTCTATATTCCCCTGTATTTTCTTTATTCTTGTCACTAGACTTGTTTTACCTTTTAGTTTCTCATTTACTTGTGGGATAATTCTTGTAACATTTTATGTGTTCTTGGGAGTCCCCATAAATTTAAAATTTCTTTTTTTTTTGTTTTGTTTTGTGGTACTAGGGATTGGACCTATAGCCTTGCACATGCTAGGCAAGAATGCTACCATACTACATGACCAGTCCCTTTTTTATTTTTTTAAGAAAGCAGAGCATAAACAAGTAAATTAAGTGAAGCTGAAAAAATACATGGATTTATAGAAAGTTAACATATATCTAAGTTAGTCATTATAATTATTATTATTTTGAACTAGGGGTTTAGTCCAGGGGCATTCTACCTCTGATCTACACCCCCAGCCCTTTTTATTTTGAAACAGGGTCTCGCTAAGCTGCTGAGGGTCTTACTAAATTGCTGAGGCTGGCCTCAAACCTGCAATTCTCCTTGTCTCAGCCTCCCAAGTACTGGGATTACAGTCATGTGCCACCATGCCTGGCTAAGATAGTCATTATTTTAAGGTACCACATTCCATTACCAGATACATATGACTAGAAATAGCCTTTTAAGATTAAATTTTAAAGAATTTTAGTAATCCCTGAGTTTTTTTTTTCTTTTAGCTGGAGGCATGAGAAAACTTGTCTCCAAATTTTCTTATTCTTAATTTCCACAAATGGTTGCGTTAAAGGAGGAATGAGTTCTTTGACAAGCTCCCCTGACGTCTGCCTCTAATTTACAGAACATTTATTTTTGGGTTCTGTGGCAACGGGCACCTCTCAGGTGCACCTCACCTTTAGGCCACCCCCTCCCCACCAGTGTCACCTGCAAGGCCCCCAAGTCCGCGAAGGCCTTGTCGGCGATGGTGTGGATCCCGTTGCTGTGCAGCATGAGCAGCTCCAGTTTGTTCAGGCCCGAAAAATCTGTTTCCGTCAATCGAACCAAGCTGTTGTACCTGGAACAAAAATACTCCAGGTCTAAGCTGAGTTTGCTGACTGAAGTTCAAAGAGCGAATCAAACACACACGCCAGGTGCGCGCACACGTGCATGCTAAAGCGCGCTCCACCTGGGCTCTAGGGAGATCTTCAGATGCTCAAGACACTATTGAAATTCACCAGGTGCCACTGAAGGCCCACTCTGCCCCGTCCTTGCAGCCTCAGTCACATCCCCAGAACCTGCCACATCCATTCCCATTTTCAACCTATGTACACACCATGACTTCAGGTAGAAATGCTGTGGGCCCTGCCCTTTTCGGTCTGTGAATATCAAGCCCCTCATTCTTTTATGACACTGTTCCCTCACTCTCCCAGGTAGAATTAATCAGTAGTGGTTAAGAATCCTAGGCTCTAGAGCCCAGACTTTGGCTTCTTGTTTGGGTTTGTTTATGAGCTCAGGCACTTATTACTTGTGCGACCCTGGATAGAATCGGGGATCCTCTGAGTCCCGGTGTCCTCAGCTACACAGTGCAGAAAACAGGACCCACTCTGCAGGTGTTCTGAGGATTCGATGAATGAATACGTGGAGGGAGCTTAGCCCAGTGCCACACATGGTAAGTACACCACTAACTGTTACTAGAGATTATTTCCAAGGCAACGGAGAAGAGCTTTGCCCCAAATGTTACCCAGAGTTCCTCAATATCACTTGAGAACCTGGTCAAGGGAACTTGGCATGCTCTGCTACAGTTCTGATTAAATTGTCCTGATGGTGTACCTGTCGTCTCCCTTTAACTACAGCTTTAGGAGGTGAATAATGTCACTTGTCTGTCCTTGTGTCCCAGTGCCAACAACTGCACGTAGCACACACAGGTGCTAATGTGACACATATGATACGGAGTGCCACTACCTGTGCATCCACATACATTCACACACACACATTTTTTCATGAACTTTTAAAATATAGTGATCTCTGGAAGATTTAGTCATGCATTCTAAATTAGCCACTAATAATGGCTAACATTAATCATGTACCTATCATGTGCTGGCATTTATAAATCTCAGGGCCTTACCAAAGGCTATAGCAGACTTTTCCTATCTTTCATCTCTAAGGAGGACGGTTCCAGTTGCCGTCATCTCTTAGAATATATCATAACCAGTCGGGCATGGTGGCACATGCCTGTAATCCCAGTACTTGGGAGGCTGATACAGGAATATCGCAGGTTTGTGGCCAGTCTCAGCTACTTAGTGAGGCCCTCCGCAACTTACTGAGACCCTGTTATAAAATGAAGAATAAAAAATAGGGCTGGGGATGTAGCTCAGAGGTAGAATGCCCCTGGGTTCAATCCCCAGTACTGCAATATATATATATATATATATATATCATAACCCTGATTATTAATAGAAGCTCTATTATTTTTCCACCAAAAATGTATCAAGGGAAGCTTTTTCTACAAGCGTGAGCCTCCCCACCTACCAACAAGGCCTTCAGGTTCTATACCTTCCTCCTAGTTAAAGACCACCTGGAAAAATGTCTTTATTGTTTCCAACAAACTTACGGTTCTCACGATCTCATTTCAGAAGAGAAATGTTAAAAACAATTGTAGTTAATCTCCCAAATCCATGGGGATTGGGGACAGGTCACCAGTATGTCAAGTCACTGAGAAAGTGTCAGAGAGGGCCCCACGTACCCTAAGTTGACACGTTCCACGTCGGGCGGGATGCTGTCTGGGATGGAGGTCAGGTACCGAAATGTGCAGTGAACCTCTGTGGACACGTAACAGGCACAGCGCCGAGGACAGGCCCTGCTCCCGGGGGTGGCCACCAGGAAGACTGCAGCGCAGGGGACCAGCAAGCAGGCGATTTCCCTGCCTTCCACCTTCATCCTGAAGAGAAACACATCACACCGTGGAGCTGGAAATGTGGTTCAAGCAAAGTTTCAGGACCACTACACATAGTAATTCCGGGATCTGGCAGACCTTATTTACGATCTTAAATGGCTAATTTCACTCACACCTTTTGTGATAAAATGAACTCTTGGCAAAACCATAGTGTGTGCCGACCTCACACTGAACTTTATGATCAAGTGGGATATTTACTGTTGTGAAAACTTCTTCACAGCTTCTCACTTCTTAATGAAAAGCAGCAATCCCTAGTACTTGGCAATTTGTTAAAAGGGAAACTAAAAGCCCGTCTGGAGGCGCATGCCTGTAATCTCCGTACTTGGGAGGCTGGGACGAAAGGATTGCAGGTTCAAGGCCAGCCTCAGCAAATTAGTGAAGTCCTCAGTAACTCAGTGAGACCTTGTTTTAAAATTGAAAAAAAAATAAGGCTGGGGGTATAGCTTGGAGGTAAAATTCCCTGGGTTCAATCCCCAGCACCGCCATTACAAAAGAGAGAGAGAGAGAGAAACTAGAGACCGTAATAAAGAAATTGTGACGTATGAAGTATGTAAGTCTTTGTTTCCTGTTTATTCTGGAGCCCTTTTAGACTAACTTTCACAAAGCTGATTATAAAAACAGCACTTGCGCATCTTGCAAAATTTGAAAACTGTACATAAGTAGGGAAAAGAAAAAATTATACATCTCTTCATCTCTCAACTATAACCAACACTTTCCTGTATTCCTTCCCAGCCTTTCATATACACTGAGTGTATATAAATACGTATATTTGTATGTATGTATATATCTATATATGATCAAATTTAATTTTGTAACATATTTATCACTTAATTATAATGTGTATTTTATTAAATCATCAAAAACATTTTTAAGCGCTATAATAACCCACTGGAAAGAAGAATAAATCTTTCTAACATATCTTCAAGTCTTTGCCAAAAAAGACACATTGGACATTTCACTGCCAACAAATGACCACAGCAGCCGTAACTGGCCAGCAGGGAGGCTGGAGGCTTGGCTCTGCACCCCAGTAGCCACGCTGACCCCTTGCAAACATGTTACTGTCTGCTTTTGCACTGCTTAGAAACATCCATCTGCCTCTTTTCTTGGTTCCTTCTTCTGACATCCATCACAGGAGTGGTGGAGCTTACCAAGTAAGAAATTGTGTTCAGCTTGTTGGAAAAATGATATATCTGTTACCCACATGTGGGGCAAGCCCAGGGATCCAGCTCTAATTGTCTCCTGAAACTCAGAACATACAAGGGTTGCAATCAAATCTTTATTATGCTTTTCTTGCAAAAGTGACCTACACGATTTATAAGTCTCAGTGTTCCTTGGGATAGAATTGTTTCTTTTGGATTCTACAGCAGTCATCCTTTAGCTATGAAATACGCTAGAAATAGTGTGGATGCTAAATTGCTTGCCTGTTCATATAAAGATAATAGAACTATAATTAGAGTGTAATCCAGATTAAGCTTAAAATAGGATTATGAAAAATTTTAAATATGCTTTGTATGATTGGAGACAGTATGTCACCTTATTATCATTAGAAAAGCAAAGAAAAGAGAATCAAAATGAAGGCGATTTTCAGTTCAGCTAGATCAAATTCTGTGACTATTTAAAAGAGAATCAGATATAAAAAAACACAGGGGTTTACACAAACTTAAATGTGAAAATGTATACAATGAAATTGGAGTTGACAATACCTGAGCTCTTCTTTCTTGGTCTTGAATCCTCTTGTGACACAGGCAGAGACAGAAAATCTTCCCCCAAAATGGAAAATTGTGTCCAAACTTGAGTGAGGAAAAGTTCTGCTCCCAAGCTGAGCAACTGGCTTAGAACTTTTGGCTGTCAGCTGGGGGGAATAAATGCTCTTCAGACAGACTTGGAGGCGCTCCTACAACTGCAGAGTACTGTCAGCCCTTGCCAAATTAATCCAGAAGTGTTCCTTTACTATGGTTGTTGTGTTGTTGTTGTTGGAGGCTTTTAAATTCCCTTTCTCCCCCCTCAATGGTGTGCTTTAGTTCTCCTGAAAGTTGTCACTTGAATTAATTATTAGTATCACTCCATCTTGCCCCTAGGTCCCAAGAATTTCTCCTTAAATTTTCTTGGACAAATGCATCATTGGTGTCTACAGTAAGGGTCTTCCCCTACTGTAATTATTTTTCTTCTGGGTGTTTTGCCTGGCCTCAGTCACCGAGGAAGTGACTTTCTCTGGTTTGCTCTCATCCCCCCACCTTCTTTCCGTCCCTATCCTCCTCCTGGAGCCCCCCTCCAGCCCCATCCTTAGCCCTCCGCCCTGCTGGCCTGTGCAGGCTCCGCGGCAGGACTCCTTTCCCACGCCCAGCCCCTCACTGGGCGTGGCTCCATCCCGTCCCAGGCAATGATTGGCCGAGCGGCTGCTCACCTCCTTGCCCTGGTGGCCAATGGGCTCACGCAGTCAGGTTCAGCTCCGCAGCCAGGTCCCAGCTGGTCCAGACCCCTGGAGGGAAGGCAGGGCAGGAGAACGCGCCTGTGTTTCTGGGGGTGGGGACGATGCTCCAGCGCACAAGATATGGAACTTCTGAGTCCTTTCACTTTCTCCTCCTTTTCAAATTCCCCCGCTTTCTCCAGCCCATCCCAGCTGGCTGGCAGGGCAGTTTCAGTGGCTGCCCATTCATTTCCTCCGTGACCCCTCCCACCTGTTGACAGGTGGGTCTTTTGGTTTAAGAGATGCCTTTACTCACTAAGGGAGGTCTTCAAAGTTCCCAAAGTTCTGTTTGAAGGCTGAGAATTAGCGATGACAATTTGTGATCCCTGCAGTTTGAATATTCCATTTGGCCCTTTAAAGTAAGTTACTGTTTTTTGGTGGTAAGAACAGCTGAAATCTATTCTTTAAGCAATACTCCCCCATACAGTACTATTTAATTATCATCTTCATGTTGCACATTAATGCTCTAGACTCCATTCTACATGGCTGATTCTTTGTTTCCTCTGACCTACATCTCCCCATTTCCTCCCCCACCACCATAGATGCTCTTTATCTCTGCATAGTTGACTTAAAAATTCCACATGTGAGATCATGCAATATAACTTTCTGTTTGTGTCTAGCTTATGTCACCTGACATAATGTGCTCCAGGTTCATCCGTGTTGTAGAAAGTGGCAGGATCTCCTTTTTTAAGGATTAATATTATTGTGTCACACACACAATTCAGAGAAACCCCTCTTTTGGAAAGGATTATCAGAGAACTGGATCTAAATACTGCTGGATCTGCTTAGATTGCATTCTCCTTTCTCTCCAGCCCCACTGTCCCAGGGCAGAGCTGTCTCTGAAATCATCCCTGCTTATGCCTGTAATTCCAGTACTTGGGAGGCTGAGACAGGAGGATCGCAGGTTTGAGACCAGCCTCAGCAATGTTGTGAGGCTCTCAGCAACCTATTGAGACTTTGTTTCAAAACAAAAAAATATAAAAATGACTGGGGGTGTATCTCAGAGGTAGAATGGCCCGGATTCAATCCCCAGTACCACAAAAATAAACAAACAAATAAAATAAAGTAAAATAAAAAACAAATAAAGAAGCAAAACAAAACAAGATCACCCTGCAAACCTGAACATGTTGAATATTTCCTACAGTTCTAGACAGGGCTTCCAATATTTTTGACTCAAACACTAAACTAATATATCTAATTTGTTTCATTGCTTCTAGTGACATCAAGTGTAAGCTTTTGATGATCATTTGGAATAAATGTTTTAGGACAATGGTTCTCAAGATATGGTCCTGGGACCAGCAACATAAGCATCACTCCAGTCCTTGTTAAAAACACAAATTCTCAAGCTCCTCCCCAGACTCACTGAATCAGAAATGGTAGGAATGGGACCTGGGGATCTCTTGTTAACAAAACTTCCATAAGATTTGGATGCAGCTAATATGTGTGAAGTGCTGTTTTAGGGCAATGCTTTCTTAGAATGACACAGTCTATGTCTATGGAAGGTTTACTTCAAGCATTTTACAAATAGTAATTTCCACCTCATGACAGCAGCACCCAGCAACCTAAGAGGAAGTCTTCCTGTCATTCCCACAGCACATAGAACAAAGTAACTCCACCCGGGCCATGCAGCATGGGGTAGGTAGAGAGCCAACGTTGATTCCAACCCAGGCAATCTGGCTCGATGGACTGAATGTTTTAGTCATGCAGTTGTGGTTGCCTCGCTTAGCTAAGCACTGGTTATGTGCCATGTCCAATGGCTAAGTATTCTAGTGATTCAGTTTGTAATAAGTCAGTTACCAAGGTAGAATTAAAGAATCAGGATTAGAGATAACTCTAGTAGCATGTATGACATGAACATGCTCTTCTTCTTTGCAGAGCTGACAAGATTCTTAAAATTAAAAATTCACAAGTGAAGTCTTAACTTGGATGCTTGCTTTGGAAATATAGTATATTTGTGGGTTCTTGGTATGCAGTTTGTCTTTCTTCTAGAGCTCCTTCTTGACCAACCTCTCGGCTTTGTATATTTTAGTCAATTTCTAATCAATTTCCAGATGTCCAAGCCTCAAACAGGATAAGCCACTGTGAAGGATGAATGTAACTAATTTTTCCAGGATGGTGACCTAGGGCCATTTTCTTGCTATCAGTTTCAAAGAGTTAGGAATAAGTGCTTGTCTTAAGAAGCTTTATGAAAGAAATTTCTACAATTGCTTTGTGTCAGAGCTTTCTATGTATTTTCTAACTTTATGTAACCTGTCAGAATTATTAGAAACCTGAAAGTCATTTTGACACCTCTTCCTAGTTCAATTTGCCTTACTTCCTAACATCAATAATTGCTCTTATGTTTAGAGCATATCATACCCAAGGGTTTATATGCATTGTTTAATTCTCAGAAATATTCTTGTTATAGTTTGGATCTAAAATGCCTCCCAGGCTTCATGCTATGCTGTGGAGGCAGCCATGTTCAGAGGTGGTCCTGGGGGCGTGGCCAGGTGCAGTGTGTGTGTCCTGGCCCTGCCCAGCTGCAGCATCTTGCTTGGACTCTCTTTCTCTCTCTCTGGCCCTTTGTTTACTCTCTGCTCCCCACAGTGATGCCCTAAACACCTGTAGCCCCAACTCCTGCTTGGCAGCTGGAGCTATGGACTATAACGTGGAGTATATACATAGGCTGTAACATGTGCTATTTACATAGGCTGAAATCTCGATTTGCGCTCAAATCAATCTACCTCTAAGTTTCATGTGTGTCAGGTGTTTGGTTCAGGGCAGCAAGACTGATGACTGAAGCAATTCTGATGAGGTAGGTGTCAAAACTACACCCATTTTTCAGATGAGATTGCTAAGGATAAAGGATGCTAAACAATTCAGAAACAGAATATAATACTGAATTAATTTGAAAACTTAACTATAAGTCCTATGCTCTTAAGCCTGACACTTTCCAGCCTCCTTCTGCTTGTGTTTACATTTATACTACTGTAAAATTTGGGGAGTCCACAGCATATCAAGGATCAATAGTTCTGCCATTCTCTTTTCTAACCATACTTAATAATGCAGTTTGTTTTTTAAAGATTCTTATTGTTCACAAATCACTTTTACCTTTGAATATGATCTCATTTAATGTTTATAAGAAACATGTGAAATTAAATGATCATAACTGTTTTGTAGAGGAAGAGGCCGAGGTTGACTAGCATGATTTGCCAAGGTCTGAGAGCTACACACAGAGACTTGGAGCTAACCTCAACTCCTAAGCCTATACTTTCTGGACCATGGTCATTTACCTATACTTTTCAGATGGTTTGCCTCTCACTATAGTTTGCCTAATATTTTTACTTGAATCATTTTCTTTTTCTTTTTTTATTACTTCCCTAAACACTGTGTGACTTTTTTTCTAGTTATCAGGACAATAAATATATACCTTCTTCCCCTTTACATCACGCCATGGAATTTGCATCTTCCCTTATCTCTATGTCGTTGACATTATTCACTGACTTTTCTGATGTTTATATGTTTCTTACTCTTCATTCTTAATGCATAAACCATTCCATCTTTCACCTCATTCTCCAAATCAGAGTATTTAATAACAAACCCCAAAAATCACAAATCATCTCTTTCTTGACATTCAAATAACTATGGACTTTAAAACTCACTCTTCTGCATGTCAATAGATAAACAAATGCCCAAATTATTCCATATCATTATTTTAATCAGGCACAGTTATTTGTACCTCCCAGTTCCTCAGTTTTCCTATTAATTAACCAAACAAGTCATCCACTTAGTAATTTCTGTTTTTTTTTTTGTTGTTGTTTTTGTTTTTGCGGTACCGGGGATTGAACCCAGGGGCGTTCTACCTCCGCGCTACACTCCCGGCCCTATTTTTTTTATACTTTATTTTGAAACCGGGTCTCACGAAGTTGCAGAGGGCCTCACTAAGTAGAGAGAGAGAGAGAGAGAGAGAGAGAGAGAGA
>PVJS01010328.1:0-21244 GCA_004027185.1 Glis glis | reverse complement strand
AGCCTGGTGGAATATGTGATAAATGCCATGAAGAGAAATGATGCAGAAAAAGAAGTAAAAAGAAATCAACCAGTATCAACTTTTCTCCAATATAATTGCAGTGCAACCAACCAGAGTCAAATTGCAGACCGTGACACTTATCTGTCAGTTGACAACAGCACTCCAGATCCCTGATCTTTTAGTGCATTCATAGCACCATTTACAGATCTTGGAAGATTTAGATATAATTTGACATCAGTTTTTCTAGTCCTCTTATGAGTCCACAGACTCCAGGTTAAAGGGGATAGAAAAACTATCTAGGAGGAAATTGTAGCAGTATAGCCTTATGGTGCTGAATTAAAGTCGTGGTTGTGGGGACAAAGAAATATGTTAGATTTGAAAAGATATCTAGGAGTCAGAATTGGTAAGAATATATATGGGGAACAAAAGAGATGATGGATGAATCTCTAATCTTTGGTTGATGGCTTTGATGGATTCTGGAAAGCCAGGGCTGGAGCAGATAAAACTGACAACCATGCAGACAGAGGGGGAAACCAAGGAAGGAGCAGGACCATAATGACTAAGTAGTCCTAGTGGTCAAGAGTTTAGTAACTGATGTCTGGAAGAGAGCCTAGCGGACTTTAATATCATAGTCTGGTCACTGTAAATGCTGCGTGTTACTTTTATAACAGGTAATAGATCAAAAGACATCATTGGTGGAAGTTTTTAGAATTCACCATGATTTCTTAAGTATGGGAAGGAGATGCATCTAAGAGAACTGAGAACCCCTCTAACTTCTTCAAGAAAAAACGTCGTAGCTGGGTGTGGTGGTGCACGCTTGTAATCCCCGTACTTGGGAGGATGAGATAGGAGGATCGCAGGTTCCCGACCAGCCTCAGCTACTTAGTGAGGCCCTCTGTAACTTAGTGAGACACTATTTCAAAGTAAAGAATAAAAAATAGGGTCGGGGGTATAGTATGGAGGTAGAATGTCCCTGGGTTCAATCCTGGGTACCGCAAAAAAAAAGGAAAAGTAAAGAAAAAGTCAGAAGTTGTCCAAAGGTAAATGTCTTCCATGTGAAGAGGTGGTGGTGCTGGGATGTAGTTAGCATTTCCTGAGTGTTTTCTAAGAGCGAGCAGAGTGCGGACTAGAGCAATAAGCACGTGGAATGGTTTCAAGTGTACTACAGCCAACTTCACTCACCAACCTCAAAGTATTTAGGGGAGGAACAACCATTGGGTGGTTTCTGAGGTCAGCCACTTGGGAAGAGAAGTGCAGGAATCTAAAACCATAATTATGTGTGGAACATACACAGCATCTGCCTAGGCCATCAGCCACAGCACAAAGTGCTGCAAACCGTGGAGGTTTTCTGGGGTACTGAGTTTTGGAGTGGGATACTTTTAGAGTCCTGACACGTGTGATGGGAATTTTGGTGGGGTAAGGTCTAGAGAATCACATCCTTATCAGATGATGCATTAAACATGATTTTTAAAAGCCAACAGCTGTTTTCATTTCTCTTTTCTTCTCTTTTTATCTCAGCTTGTGTCTTTGGCTTAATACTATATTTGATAGAAACTTGGTCATTCTTCACTGATACCAAAATGCAACGATTCTTCACACCTTGTCTCTGTAACAGTAGGAAAAAATAACAAACCCTCACAATTTCATGAAAGTCTTATATGCTTATATATCTATATATTATATATTATATATATGAGGTGCTATACTTTATAATACATTGTGAAAGAGTTCACACGGATCAACATTTTTTCCTATATGTGAATTAAAGTCAATAGAATAAATACATAAATAGAATAAATGAAGGAATTTCTTAGGGGTGGGATATCTTGGATTTTGGGATTGTTTTCTCATACATCATAATTTATAAAGTATAGAAGTTTTCATTCTTTCTTCATTGCTAAAGCCACTGAACATTGTTCTAGAGTATATTAGACATTTTTATCTTGGAATAAGCTATAGATATGTGTTAGGAAAGTATGAGAGAACAAAGCTTTATGTGGAAATTCTCAATAAAAAGGATTTCAAAGACTACCAATCATCATAGAGAAGTTACTTTGTTTTTTTTTTCACTTCTACCCCCAGAGATTTTAATGAACATACTCTGGGAATAGCTGTGGAGCAATGCAGAGGGAAGTCTATGCTTTTATAATAGGGGTCAGTAATCTTTTTCTGCACAAGTTCAGAGAGTTAATATGTTAGGCTTTGCGGGCCAGATGGTCTCCATCACAAGTCCTCAACTCTGCCTTTGTAGTGAAGGCAACTATAGATAATAGTGAAGGAACCTGGTTATGTTCCAATAAAACTTTGCTTATAACCACTAAAATTTGAATTTCATATAGTTTTCATGTATAAAAATATTTTTTCTTTTGATTTTATATTCAACCATTTAAAAATTTAAAAATCATTCTTATAGACCATAGAAACAGGCAGTGATCTGGCTGTGGCCATAGTTTGCCTACCTCTGCTTTAGAGCTGAACATTCCCACTGTGTTGCGCTCTTTGTCATGGAGATGTGATCTCTACACATTAACATTTCATATCACATTAAACCGTCTTCTAACATGTCAAATGCAAAGGGAAGTGTTTGAGGGTTTTCTTTCACTTCAAAATGCAAGACTGAATAGCCAAAAGTCCTCTAAGAGATACATCTTCATTAGTCAAAAGTCATTTTTGCATGAACCATTGCCATTTTGTAATTTGGAGTATCTTTCTGCAATATTCCGTGAGAATCCTGCCAGAATACCATAGTGACATATTCTAGCATTGATGAGATCCTGACAGAGTGCTTAAAGGATGCCTAACTGGACAGATAATTTAAAACTCTGTCCACAAGTAAATGCCTTTTTCCATATTCTGGGAATTCTATATTTAGCAAAGAGAGAATGTACTCCTGGCCCTTATTAGAAGATTTAATCAAATTCCAATGCTCTTTAAGAATAAATCATTTTGCACTTGAAAATAATGACAAATCCTAAAAGATAAAAGCACAGGAAAGACTCATCCTTAGACACTTAAAGAGTATGAAATGGGAAAGATGGTGTCATGGAGATAGCTTTGGGTAAAATATACTAAAGTCCTTTCATATTAAATTAAATTGATATATGTTCAGGAACATTCACCTAAACCAAAAATATCAAGAGTAAGAGTTGACTTATCCAGTATTCAGAACAGGTATTTGAATTTCTTAAAACCTCTCAATACTTAAGTTCGCAGGCCACTACCATTTAATATTTCATGTGTCTTATTTTTCTGCTAAATCTGATTTAAGTTAGAAAAGTCATGACTACAAATGTATTACAGCAGGACTTTTCCAAATCCAGTAGTCTAGATCAAAGAAATCCAAGGCTCAGGACTTGAAAGAGTTGCAAAGGCTGACGTTGAAAGAGTACACATAGATTGACTTGTTTTTTCCCCCCGTACAAGGATTAAATACAGTACAAGATGAAAAGTAGAATGTTGGTGATTCATAAGCTCACATAGATTTGCCCAAGTCTGAATGTGGAAAATTGTTGGAACTTTGGGTGACTCCTCATAGGTTTAAACCCAATTTTCCTAGCTAATATGAGAAAAGGAAGTTGCAACTATCTTCTAATTAATTTTATTATCCACTTTTTATACAATTAATCCTCTTTCTTGTCCATCAAAAACTCTAATTCTGAGTTTAAATAGCACTGACTATTCACTATTTAAAACTAAATTCTCCACTTAGATAATAACACAGCATAAGAAGTTCCTGATAATAAATGCTGACAAGTATGTGGGAAAATGGGAACCCTTATACACTGTTAGTGGGTCTGTAAATTAGTATAACCATTGTTGAGATCAGCACAGAAGTTCCTCAAAAGACTAGGAATGGGTGTAGCTCAGAGGTAGAATGCCCCTGGGTTCAATCCCCAGTGCCACATACACACACAAAAAAAAGACTAGGAATGGAACCATCATATGACTCAGCCATACCACTCCTCAGTATCTTTCCAAAAGAATTAGAGTCAGAATACTCTAGTGATACATGCATATCCATGTTTATAGCAGCACAATTCACAATAGCCAAATTATGGAACCAACCCAGGCATTTGCCAACAGATGAATGGAGAAAGAAAATGTGGTATATACACACGATGGTTTTCAGCCATGAAGAACAAAATTATGTCATTTGTGGGAAAATGGATGGAACTAGAAAATATTATGCTAGGTGAGATCAATCAGTCTCAGAAAGTCAAGGGTTGTATGTTTTCTCTCATAGGTGAAAGTTAGAGTGAAAATAGGAAGCAAAAGGGACTTCAGTCAAATGAGGAGAGAAACCAGTAGAATAGTGGAAGAGGATTGGGGAGGGATGTGGTGAGGGAAAAAATGAGGATTGAGGGAGGGAACAGTTCAAATAGGGCTATGTTCATATATGAAGGTGTCACAACCAATCTCACTAACATGTATGGGGAGGGAAGAAGGGGAAGTGGGGTGGAATACAGAGGGAAATGTACCAAGTGCTGTGTGCAGGTACATTAATATCACTTTGAATCATGATATATAATGTACCAATAAACATATATATATATATATATATATATATATATATATATATATATAAAAGAAGTCTGTAATGAATCTTGTGGACATGTACACAGAACAATTCATCTACCAGTACAGTGGTTAATGCCCTCCACTAAAATGAAACACAAAATGAGCTTTCCTTGTTAGAACAAACAGTGCTAACTAGAATCTGAGAATGCCAAATACGTAGCTACACCTGACCATAAATATGTTCCTTTCTAACAACCCAGGGAATGTGAAGAAAAAAAAAACACCTACAGAGTGATTTCAGGGGCTGGAAAAAGATCCATTTACCTGTAATGACAATGTAATTTTCATTCTCTTCAATGCCATGCTACCTGCATTGGTGACATGTCTAGTCCTATATCAGGTAGTCTATAGAAAGTCACAGCATGAAGAGGCATGGTCTTTGCTTTGAAGAGATGATAATATTATGAACAGAATAAAGCAAATGACCATTCATTACCTTTACCACACTTATCTACACAGGAGAATTCCCCTAAATGGTCACATGTGAAGGTAGGCATTTATTTGTTGTTGCTTTGGTTTTAAAAATAATACCCATCTGAGATAGACATTAGCAAGATAGTGAACTAAAAGCTCCTATTTATCCCCCCAAAAAGCCCCCAAATAATGAACAATTACATTTCAACACAAGTAAATTAAGAAGAGCACCACAGAACAGCAAAGCAGCAGCAGAAATCCAGTATGGCATAGAAACCAAAGACATCAAGAAAGACTCCCACACCCTTGCCCAGCCAAGATCAGCTTAGAACTGAAGGCACTTCTGCCTGTGGGGAAAAGGTAAGTAAGTCAGTACCCATCACCACTGTGGACGTCTGCAGTCTTTGCTACTGAAGACTCCTGCAGTCCTCATAGTTTCTCAGTCCAGCTGAGGGACATCCCCGGGGTCCTCATGCTGAGCAATCCCAGAGAAGAAGCTGAAGATGTGTCCTGCCCCTCTATGGCCTGTGCCACTACTGCTCTGTGCCACTGTGGGCCCAGAACCCTGCTAGAGTGTTCTCTCTGGGGACAAGTAGCCACTGCACCCTTCCATCCTCGAGGCCCAGCTGTTGCTGTACCATGCCCACCCAGTTGTGATCCATCAGGGCTGAGACTACGCCCTACCCACTAGGACCAGCTACTGCTGAGTCCCCCAGCCCCCTCTTCCCAGGCAATGATGTGCCTTCCCCCCAGGGCCAAGCTGAAGTAGTCATGGAGCCCTGAACTCTCAGAGCAGTTGTGTCCCTGGTTCCAGAGCAGGCCCCTGGTGCCTGAGTGTTGCCCCCTGGGTGACCTCAGACCTCCAGCAAACTGGGGCAGTAGCCCACCCCACCCTGTATCAGAGATGGAGCAGCCCTCCAGCCCCTGGGGATTATAAGTCCCAAGAACTGCAAAGCACTTATACCTGCTCACACCATGGTGATGTAGCACCCACCCCCAAGGATCCAGCTGCTCTGTTGACCTCTGTAGCTGCGCTTTCAGAAGCCAAGTAGACACAGTGCTCAAGTATCACAGAATCAGAGTATTGGCTGGGTGGTACTACCCTACCCTCCAGGCCAAACAGTCACAGAACCCCACCTACCTGGAGCTGAACTAGTCCCTTGCAGGCCAAGCTACTGAGGCACCTTGCCTCGCCAAGGAACGAAGTCAACGCTGTGCTGCTACCTAGATTCCAGAGCCCAAACCACAGTAGGAGCTTGACATTCTTGGGCCCTTGCTGCCACTGCACCTGGTCTCCCAAGACTTGGGCTACCTCAGTGTTCCACCATCCCAGGGTCCAGATTTACCACTATGTGGTAACTATTATAGTTTGGATATAAAATGTCCCTCACAGAAGCTCATGTGTTAGACAATGCAGCCAGGAACGGAGTGGAGGATGGCCGGAGGAAGTGGGTCACTAGGAGCATGGCCTTGAGGACCATATATCTGTCCCTGGCATCCTCCCTCTTTTTTCTCTGCTTCCTGTCCACCATGAAGTGAAAGTGGCTTTTCTTCCCCTGCCATGCCTGGAGGTGCTGCTGCCAGTGGTTCCTGCATTGGAGCTGGCCAATCATGGACTGATCTCTGAAACCATGAGCCCCCAATAAACCTTTCTTACTCTAAGTTGTGCTTCTCAAGTATTTTGGCCACAGTGATGCAAAAAGTTGACCAAAACAGTACCTCATTCCCTGGAGCCCCAGGGAATGTTACTGTGCCCTGTTGGTTCTTGACCCTGAATTGTACACAAACTGTAGCCCAAACTCCCAGAGCACCCTTTCCTGCCTGGAGGCATGCCAGTCAGAGCTACAGCTACATCACTGCACCTCAGAGCCACAGACCCTAGCTTAGTGGGAGAGCTGGATCTATTTGTGAACCTGTGCCTCAAGTCTCAGGTGCTGCAGTAGTTTTGCAAGATCCCAAGCACAGAAACACAGCTCCACAGCTACTTTGAGTACCTATGTCCTGCGTCCCAGTGCCATTGTAGCTGTTTATGAGCATTGCCAGACCCTGACCCCTCAGCTAAGACTCCTCACCATGAGAAAGGAAAATAGTAGAAGGGTTCCTAAATCCTTTGACCAAATAAACTATGCAGCCACTGCCACTGCCACAAATTCCTTCAGCCTATATCACTGGGGCAAACACGGTCATCAATAATATTGATTACAACTGAAGAAGCTGCACAGAGACTACGCCACTATACCCACTTGGAAAAAGAGCCATCTCAACCTTCTCAGCCGGCATCCTCAGACCTATCTACAGGTGGAAGTCTTCCCCAAGTAAAGTCACTCGGTAATGTTTGGATGAGGTGACTGCACCACCAGATGCCCAGGCACCAATAAACAGGGACACAAGAAACATGAGAAAGCAAGGCAATGTGACACCACCACAGAAACACGGTAAGTCCCCAGAAATTAATACCCAAAGAAGCAGAAATTTATAAATTATCGGGAAAATAATTAAAAAATAATTTTAAGGAAACTAAGTGAGATATAATAGTAAGAGAATTTAACGAAATCAGGAACTGAATGGCAAATTTGACAAAGACATAGATAGGATTTAAAAAATGGAAATCTTGGAGCTGAAAAATTCAGTAAATAAACATAAAATGGAGAGCTTCATCAGTATGCTAGATTAAGCAGAATAAAGAGCCTGTGACCTGAAGATAGGTCCTTTGAAATGACTCCAAGGAAAAACAAAACAAACAGGATGAAAAAGAGTAAAGACAACTTGCAGGACTTACGGGATATCATTATGTGAACAAATATTCACATTATACATGTTCCAGAATAAGAATAAGAGACAAAAAGCACAGAAAGCTTATTTAATGAAATAATTGCTCAAACTTCCTAAGTCTTAGAAGAGATATGGATATAAAGCTCAAAGGTTCCCAAGTAGGTTCAACCCAAAGAGGTTTACACCAATACACATTGTAATCAAAATGTCAAAAAGTCAAAGACACAATCTAAAAGGAGCAAGAGAAAGCATCAAGTCACATATGGTAGAATTCCTGTTATACTATCAGCAGATTTCTCAGCAGCATACTTGCAGACAAGGAGAGAATGGGATGATGTATTCAAAGCACAGAAAGAAAGAGAAAGAAAGAAAGAAAGAAAGAAAGAAAGAAAGAAAGAAAGAAAGAAAATACTATACCAGGCAAAGCCTTCTTCAGAAATGAAGGAGAAATAGTCTTTCTCAGATAAGCAAAATCTTAGAGAATTCATTATCTTTAGATCTACCTTACATAAAAGCTTAAGGGAACTTGTCAAGTGGGAATAAAAGGATGATAATTACTATCATGAATACATATAAAAGTATAAAATTCACAGGAAGAAGTAAATATTCAGTCAAATCAAGAATATCCAATACTTTAATGGTGCTGTGTATGTATCTCTAGTATAAAGGTTAACAGTCAAAATGGTAAAAATAAAGTAAAAAGGTTAAAGGTGAAAATGGTAGAAAATAACAAGCAACAAAAACAATAAAGCTAAATAAATTATTAAGGAATAAATAATATATAAAGATATAAATTGGGACATCCAAAACACAAATTGTGTGTATGGATAAAAGTCTAGAATTTTTGTATGCAATAGAAGTTTTAAAAAGTAGATTATAACTATAAGATACCTTATGGAAGCCTCATAAACATAAAACATAAGAAAGGATATACAAATAATAAGGAGAAAGGAACCAAAGCTTAGTACTTCGGAAAATTATTAAATCACAAAGTTAGACAAATGGAGATGGAGAGGAACAGGGGAGTCACAAAACAACCAGGAAAACATTAACAAAATGTCAGGAGTAAATTCTTACCTACCCATGATAATGTTAAATGTAAATGGATAAAGTTCTTCAATCGAAAGACATCTTATAAACAAGCTAACCACTGAAGCTAAGAGGACATCTATAGGCTGAAATAAAAAAGATGGGAGAAAATATTCCATGCAAATAGTGACCAAAAGAGAGCAGAGGTGTCTATACTTCTAACTGACAAAACAGACATCAAGTCAAAACTGCCATAAGAGACAAAGAAAGTCACTATTGAATGATGAAGGGTTAATTCATCAAAAGGACCTGGCAAGCCAGGCGTGGTGGCGCACACTTGTAATCCTAATACTTGGGAGGCAGAGACCGGAGGATCCTAGATCCGAGTTCGTGGCCAGCCTCAGCTACTTAGTGAGGCCCTCCGCAACTTCGTGAGATCCGGTTTCAAAATAAAGTATAAAAAATAGGGCCGGGGGTGTAGCTCGGAGGTAGAATGCCCCTGAGTTCAATCCCTGGTACTGCAAAAAAAAAAAAAGGACTTGGCAATTGTAAGTTTATATGTACCTAACATTGGATCTCGTAATATATAAAGCAATATTAATAGTCAGGAAAGGAGAATTAAATAACACAATCATAGTAGGTTAGCTTCAACATCCCACTTTCAACAATGGGTAGCTCAGACAGAGACAAAAGTAAAAAGGAAATATTGAACTCGAATTGTACTTTAGATCAAATAGAACTTAAAGATATATACCAAATTTCCTGTAGAATAGCAGCAGAACACGTGTCTTCTCTAGTACACATGGTTTGCTCTCCAGATAGACCACATGTCAGGCAATAAGACAAGTTTCAACGAATTAAAGAGTATCAAAATCACAGCTAGTATTTTTTCTGACCACAACAGTATGAAGCTACAAATCATTAGTGGCAGGAATCTTAGAAAATACACTAATATGTAGAGATCAAATAACATGCTGCCATAACCAATGAGTCAAAGAAGAAATTAAAAGGCAAATTTGTCTGGAGACAGATGACAATAAAAACACAACATACAGAAATAAAGAAACCTATTGGATTTAGTGAAGAAGTTCTAAAGGGAAAGTTTATATCAATAAATGCCCACATTATAAATATAGAGCCCAAATAAATAGTTTAACATATGTCATAAGGAACTAGAAAAAGATCAAATTAAATTTAGCAGTAGGAATGAAATAATAAATATCAGAACAAAAACAAATGAAAAATAAGCATAAAAACTGTAGAGAAAAACTAATAAAATGGCAGTTGTTTTCTGAAAAGCTGAACAAATTCAACAAAACCTTTACCTAGTCAAACTAAGAATAAAAAGAGAGAGGATTCAAATAAAATAAAAATAGAAGTGAAGAAATTACAACAGACACTTAGAAACAAAAGGGTCATAAAGGACTAATGTGAGCAACTCCATGCCAATAAATTGGAAAACCTAGAAAAATGGAAAAGTTTCTAGAAAGATACAACCTACCAAGATTGAGTCAATGAGAAACAGAAAGCTTGAACAGAATAATAAAAAATAAGCCGATTGAAATATCATAAAAAAACCTCCCAACAAAGAAAAGCAAATGACCTAATGGTTTCATGGCCTAATTCTACTGAACATTCAAATTATTATTACCAGTACTTCTAACTTTTCCAAAAAACAGAGCTAGAGGAAATCCTTCCAAACACATTTTATGAGGCCAAAATCACTTTGATACTTTTGATCAAAGACATCATAATAAAATAAATGACAAGCCAATTTCTCTCATGAGTATTCCTGCAAAAATCCTCAGATATTAGTAAATGGAGTCCAATAACACATCAAAAAGATCACAACCAAGCGGGATTTGTCATTGGCGGGCAAGGCTGTTCTAACATTTGCAAATCAATCAATGTGATACATTCCATTAAAAGAAACAAACCACAAGATCATCTCAATTGATATGGGAAAAGCATTCAACAAAGTGCAACATTCTTTCTTGATAAAAATCAATACAGGTTTAGGTATAGAAAAAGATTTTCTCAACATACGAGGGCCAATTAAAAAAAAACCTCACAGCCTGCATTATAATCTATTAAGAAAAACTTTTCCATTAAGATCCAGAACAAGGCAAGGACGTTTACTCTCATGTGCTTCTATTCAGCATAGAATTGGAAATAGCAGCAAGTGAAATCATATAAAAAAATAAAGTAAATCCAAACTGGAAAAGAAGTAAAATTATCGTTATTTTGCTATTTGCAGATGACATTATAATGCATGTGTAAAAATTCAGTTCTCTCTCTCATCATACCACACACACACACACACACACACACACACACACACAACCAAACACTTGGAATAATTGAACTCAGTGGCGTTGCAGGATACAAAATAAACATACAAAGATCAGTAGCATTGTTTTTGTACGTATAATGACCTAACTGAAAAAGAAGTCAAGAAAATGATCCCATTTATGCTAACATCAATAAAAAAAATCTAGAAATAAATTTGGCCAAGGAGGTGAAAGATTTATACAGTAAAAAAATATAAAGTATTGGTGAAAGAAATTGAAGAAGATAGAAATGAATGGAAAGATAATCTGTGCTCATGGATTGGAAGAATACTGGTGAAAAGTTCACACTGCCCAAAGCAATATACAGATTTCTATCAAAAGACAATGATATTCTTTTCAGAAAAGCAATCATAAAATTTATATGAAACCATAAGACACCCTTAATAGCCCAAACAACTCTGAGCAAGAAAAAGTTGGAGTTGGAGGCATCACACTTCCTGATTTAAAATTATATTACAATGTTATAGTCATTCAGTAATATGGTAATGGCGTAAAAACCAACACATAGACCAATGGAACAAAATTGCCAGCCCAGAGATAAATCCAAACAGTTATGGTCAACTGATTCCTGTCTAAGTCAGCAGGAAGATACAATGGATAAAGTATAAAGTTCACGCCTCACTTGTCTTCTTGACCATGTTAAACTTATTTTTTTAGTTTTAGGATTTTTTTTGTTATGCACCTTAGGATTTTCTATGAAGACATTTATGTCAATTGTGATTGGACAGTTTGATATCCTTTTCCTATTTGTAGGAAATTCATTACTATTTTGTCTTTTGCATTATTATATTGCCTTAGACTTGCAGTACAATGTTGAATAGGAATGGTGAGAGTGGACACCTTGCTGGTTTTGATCTTGTAAAGCATTCATTCTTTCATGATTAAGTATGATGTTAGCTGTAGATTTTTTGTAGATCCCTTTATTGGGTTGGGAAAGTTTTTCAACTTCTAGTTTGCTGAGAGTTTTATCATAAATGGATGCCAAACTTTGTCAAATGCTTTTTTCTACATTTATTGATATCTTATAGTTTTTCTCTTTTTTTTTTGCGGTACTGGGGATTGAACCCAGGGGCATTCTACCTTGGAGCTACACCCCCAGCCCAATTTTTTATTCTTTATTTTGAAACAGGGTCTCACTAAGTTGTGGAGGGCCTCACTAAGTAGCTGAGGCTGGCCTTGAACCTGCGATCCTCCTGTCTCAGCTTCCCAAGTACTAGGATTACAAGTATGCGCCACCACGCCCAGCTTAGTTTTTCTTTTTTAGTTAGTTAATATGGTGAATTATTTTAATTTTCAAATCTTCCACCAGACTTCCATTCCTTTTTATAAATCCCAACTTGTTATGGTATTTTATCTTTTTTTTTTTCAGTACTGGGGATTGAACGCAGGGTCATTCTACCTCCAAGCTACACCCCCAGCCTTATTTATTTTTATTTTTTTATATTCATTTATTGGTGCATTGTAATTATACATTTTGATACACATCAGGGTAGCAGCATCATACATGCACACACTGCTCATTTAGCCCTCCCTCAAATCCCACCCTATTCCCTCTCCCTACCCTCCCTTTTGTGCTCCACATAGTGATTGAGTCTTATAACTTTGTATATAGACATCATGTGCCATAGTGTGTTTCCCTCCACTCCCCTCCCAACTCCCTCAGCCCTATTTTTTATTCTTTATTTTGAAACAGGGTCTCACTAAGTTGCGGAGGCCTCACTAAGTAGCCGAGACTGGCCGCGAACCTGCGATCCTATCTCAGCCTCCCAAGTACTGGGATTACAAGCATGTGCCACCCCGCCCGGTATATTTTATCTTTTTAAAACAATTTTCACTACATTTCATTTGCTAATATTGGCTTTCAGATTTTTATGTATACATGATGAGGTATATTTGGAGATTTCATTTCCTTTTTGATATCAGGGTTCATGCTGATATCATAAAGGGAGTTGCAAAGTCCCCCCTTCTCTTCTATTTTTGGAAGGGTTTATGTAGAACTGATAATATTTTTACCTTCCATACTTGGTAGAATTTGTAAGGGCAACCATCTGGGCTTGGAACTTTCTTGTTTGGAATGTTTTACACTACGGATTCAATTTTTAAAAATAAATATGAAACATTTCATGTTATCTATATAATTTTGAATTAGTTTTCATAGTTTGTGTCTAAATTTTTTGAAGTACACTGATAAATGCACGGGCAAAGAGTTTTTCATGGTATTCGTTAATTGTTACTTTAATGTTTGTAGATCTGTAGCAACATCTACATTTTAGATTTTTGTAAACTGTTCCTCTTTTTATCTTGGTCAATTTGGAAAGAGCCTTGTCAACTTTCTTGGTCTTTTCAAAGAACTAGATTTTCAAAGAACGAGTTTTAACTCCTTATATTCAATTTCAGTGATTTTTGCTCTTATCTTCCTTCTTTTTCTTCCTTTCTTTTTACTTTGGGCTTAATTTTCTCTTTATTTTCTAGTTTCTTAAGGTAAAGCTTAGGTTATTGATTTGAGACCTTTCTTCTTTTCTAAGTATTTACTGCAATAAATTTCCCTCTAAACATTGTTTTAGCTGTACATCAGAAATTTTGATATACTGTATTTTCATTTTCATTCAGTTGAAATGTTTTCTAATTTCCCTTGAGAGTTCCTTTTTAATCCATGGGTTATTTACAAGGATGGTGTTCATTTCCAAATAACTGGGAATTCTCCAGATATCTGTTTTTGATTTGTTGTTAAAGTGTATTATGGTCATGGAACATATTTTTTATGATTAGATGTCTTTTAAATTTTGAATTTATTAAAATTTGTTTTATGGTCCAGGATTTTTTTTAAAGCATGAATGTTTCATCTGCAGTTGGAAAGAAATGTAAATTCACTGGCATTAGGGAGAGTGTTCTATAAGTGAAAAACTAGTTCAAGTTGGTTGATAAGATACTTTATATCTTAGCGAGGCATAGTGGTGCACATCTGTAATCCCAGTTCTTGGGAGGTTGAAACTGGAGACTCGCAGGTTAGAGGACAGCTTCAGCAACTTAGTGAGACTCTCTTTCAAAATAAAAAATAAAATAGGGCTGGGGGTTTAGCTTGGAGGTAGAATGCTCCTGGGTTCAATCCCCAGTGCCAAAATATATATAGTTTATATCCCTATTTTCTGTCTTCTTGTTCTACTGTTTACTGAGAGAGGAGTATTGAAATCAACAAGCATAATTTTGGATTTACCTATTTCTCCTTTCAGTTTTATCAATTTCTCCTTTATGTATCTTGGAGCTCTTATTATGTTATGTACCATTACTGTGTAAAAAAATACCACAAACCTAACAGCTTAAAGCAAGACTCATTTATTCTCTCCCAGTTTCTGTGTGTCATAAGTATAGGCACAATTCAGCTATGGACACAATCAGGACCTCAGAAGACAAATCAAGGTGTTAGCTGTGGAACTGATCACATCTGAGGCTTGAAGTCCTCTTCTAAGCCCACGTAGGTCCTTGATGTAATTTAATTCCTTGACACTGGATCCCACGGAACCCCTAGAGTGTAGGGCCCTCTCAGTGTCGTCCACCTGGCCCTTTCACAGGCTCACTCATGACGTGGAAGCACACTTCTCCAGGGTCCACAGATGAATCCCTCCCTTCAGAAAGTTTCCAGTTACTGTGGCAGGACATTTCCTTGATTAAATCAGACTCATAAAGGGAAACCTCCTTTTTGATGAACTCAAAGTTGAAACTAACTTGAAAGCCCTAGTTACATCAGCAAACTCCCTTAACCTTTGCATACTGCAACTCATTCCAGGAGTGACATCCCATCATCATGGTTGCAGGTTCTTCCCACACTTAAAGGAAGGAATTGTGCAGGGTGTGTGCACCAGGGGAATACTGTGGCCATCTGCCCACCATGGCTCTGTTGTCAGGTGCATGCATAGTTAGAACCGTTATGTCTTCTTGGTGAATTGACCCTTTCAACATTTTTTTTTCAGTACTGGGGATTGAACCCAGTGGCATTCTACCTCCAAACTACACTCCCAGTCCTATTTTTTATTCTTTATTTTGAAACAGGGTCTCACTAAGTTGCGGAGGGACTAAGCAGCTGAGGCTGGCCATGAACCTAGGATCCTCCTGTCTCAGCCTCCCAAGTATTGGGATTACAAGTGTGCGCCACCACACCCGACTCAACATTCTTTAGTGTTCCTCTTTACTCTTGGTAATTTTCTTTGCCTTGAATTTTTTTATATTAATAACAGCCACTAAAGATTTTTTTTATTGTGGTTGCATGGTACATCATTTCCATCCTTTTATTTTTAATAAGTTTAAATAGTTAAATTTAGAATTTATCATTGAATGTATCCAATTTGAGACTCATTTTATTCTTAATGTATTTAGATCATTTGCATTTAATGGAATTATTGATATTAGATTTATATTCACCATTTTATTTGTTTTCCATTTTGTCTCCTGTTTCATATTTTTCTCTTCCAATGGTCATGTGTTTTGTGAATTATTAATAGTTTGTATTGCACTTAAATTTATCTATTGCTTTTTGGTCTCTTTCTTATGTATTATATTGTTAATAACCTCTCTAGGGTATGTGTATATTTGTGTGCATATATAGAATATCCCTTTCTCCCTCCCTCTCTCCTCACTCACTTTTCATACAATTTTCAACTCCAAATAAAATGCAGGAGCATAATCAAATAGATTTCTTTACCTCTTTATTTTCTACTCTTTATGTTATAGTTATTATATCTATTTCATCTAAATACATTGGAAGCCCCATCAAGAAATATTTCATATATATACGTGTGTGTGGTGTGTGTGTGTGTGTGTGTGTGTGTGTGTGTGTGTGTGTTGTACAGAGGAGCAAACCCAGGATTTCACACATGCTAAGCAGGTACTTTACCATGGAGCTATATCCCCAGCCCAAAATGTTATCATTTTGCTTTCAATAATCATTCATATTGAAAAGACTTGAGAAAAATAGTTGACTTTATTTACCCTATTTATCATTTCTCTTATTTTTTTATTCCCAAAGCTCCAAGTTTGCTTCTCATATAATTTTTGTCTTCAGCCTGAGGAACTTTCTATAGTATTTCTTTTAGCAAAAATCTACTGGAAAAACAATTAGTTCAGTCTTCCTTTCTCGGAGAATGTCTTTATTCTTGATGAATACTTTCTTTTGATGTCAAACTGTTGACAGTTCCTTTTTCCAGCAATTTAAGAATGTTTTCCCACTACCTTCTGTCTTTAATTATTTCTGATGAGAAATTGGCAATTATTTAAATAATCATTCCCTTAAAATTACATGTTGTTTTTCTTTGTGTGTTTCCATGGTTTTTCTATATCTTTGGATTCCAGCAGCTTTATTAAGATAAATTGGAGCACTATTTCCTTTAAACTTATTATAGAGTTTTGTGATCTTCATGAATCTGTAAATTTATCTTTCACTAAATTTGGGAAATTTTCAGTGAATTAAACAAAACTTTTTTATAGCAGTTCATGTTTTCTCTCTTTCTAGGAATCCAATGATAATTCAATGATACAAATTGTAAGACATTCTGTCATGGTCTCACAAGTCCCTGAAACTCAGTTAACTTGTTCTCAATCTTTTTTACTCACTCTGGGATCCTTTAGTCAGAGCAAAAGGTCATCTCAGGATTTCAGGTGTCTGTGATACCACTCTTGTCAGAGCGGTGCAGCTCTGTTTCTGGGGCTTACCTTTAGTCTGGACTGAGAGGAAAAGAGAAACAAGAAAAAAGAATGGGGATGTCCCCAATACTCTCTCTGGCAGGTCAGCTGTTGTGTCATAGAACAAGTCACCCTATGGAGAGACCCACAAACTAATGCCTCTGACAGTAGGACCTGGTGAAACCTCTTGCCAACAGCCATATGAGGGAACGTGGTAGGAGACCTGTCAGCCCCAGTCAACCCTGCAGGTGACAGCTGCTCCATTTAACACCCTGACTGTAATGTCATGGGAGACCCTGAGTCAGAATCCCCCAACTACACAGCTTCCAATTGCTGACCTCAGTGACATCACAGGATGGCCACCATGAGATGCTTGGCTTCTCCCACAAGAAGGACCAAAACAACAACTACAACAACAACAACAACAACAACAACAAACCAGCCACATTCTGACCAGAGTGACTAAAAGAGAATGCTAGTGTATAGCAAGGGAGTTGTAGAAACTCTGTGAGTACAGAAACATGGGGTGGTACATAGAGAATGGAAGAAAACACCTTGCCTCCATCCCCCCAGTCAAGACCGGCTCAGATCCAGGAGGGACTTCTCCCTGCAGGCAAAAGGTAAGCAAGAGGTCCCCAGTAACCCCTATTACTACTTCAAACACCTACTGTCTTATTGTTAGAGAATCCTGAATTCCTCATGGGTTCTGAAGCAGCTTAGGGAGATTCCTGGAGTTTGCATGACTACTCCAGAGAAGGAGCCCATGTTGTGTTCTGCCCCCATGACCCATATGCTTTACTCTGATCTGTGGATAAGAGCTACAGCAACATCGCTGCCCCTGGGTCTAAGCTCCTGGAGAGTGTCTCAGACTCACAGTCTTTGGCTCAATGGGAGAGCTCTGTTGACCACTGCTTCAGAGAGCAAACCTTCAAGTGTGTCACAGGTACTATAGTAGTTCAATAAGACACTGAGCTCAGGTCACCAGCTCCAAAGTCATTCTGAGCTCCTGTGTCCTGAAACATAGAACTGCCATGCCAGCCTGTGGCCTCTACCATACCCAACTCCAAGTAGAATTCTTCAGCTAAATCTCTCTATTGTGGAAAAGAAATGTCAACAGGAGGACCCCCAAGGTCCTGGCCACCCAGAACCATACCAGCACCACTGTAACATATTCCTGCAGCCTAGGCCACTGAGATACCTGAGGTCATCACTGATATTAATCACAGCTGAAAAGCTGCAAGCAAAGTATGTTACTGTGCCCACCTGGAACTAGAGCCAATGTACCCTGACCAACTGCCAGCCGATGGCCCACATGCAGGTTGAAGACGATCCCTAAAAAAGCCACCCTATACAAAGGGAGGAGATGACTATTCCACCAGATGTGCAGACATCAGTACAGGGATACGAGAAACATGAAAACAGCAAGGAAACATGACATCACCAAAGGAACACAAATTCTCCAGTAACTGACCCCAAAGAAGTGGAGATTTATGTATTTCCTGAAAGGGAATTCAAATAGCAATCTTAAGGAAACTTAACAAGATATAATACATATATAATTAAATGATATTAGAAAAGTAATTCATAATCTCAATGAGAAACTCAACAGAGGCATCATAAAAGGAACGAAACAGAAATCTCAGAGCTGAAAAATTCAATGGATGAAACAGCCAGGCAATGGTGGTGCACACCTGTAATCCCAGTACTTGGGAGGCTGAGACAAGAGGATTGCAGGTTCAAGACCAGCCTTAGCAACTTAGCTAGACTATCAGCAATCTAGTGGGACCCTGTTTCAAAACAACAACAACAACAACAACAAAATAAAAATACAAAAAGGGCTGGGGGTGTAGCTCGAAAGAATGAAACAACAATTGGGAGCTTCAATAGATCAAGCAGAAGAAAGTATCTCTGACCATGAAGACAAGTTGTTTGAAATGATCCATAGGGGGAAAAAGAATGAAAAACAGCAAAGATAAGCTATGCTATGAGATTTATGGGACACCATTAAGCAGAAAAATTACAAAGTTAGAAAGGAAAGTCCAAAAGGACAAAAGAGAAAGGCACAGAAAGCTTATTTAATGAAATAATTGTGAAAAACTTTTCAAGTTTTGGGAGAGATATGGACATCCAGGTTTATGAAGCTCAAAAGTCCTCAAGTAGAGGCAACCCACACAGATCTTCACAGAAGCACATTATAATAAAATTGTCAGAAGTCAAAGAAAAAGAATTCTAAAAGCAGCAAGAGAAAATCAGGTCTATATGAAATTTAGGACTGTTTTTTCTCAGTCTGTGAACAATGACATTGGTATTTTGATAGGGATTGCATTGACTCTGTAGATCATTTTTGGAAGAATGGCCATTTTCATAATATTTATTCTGCCTCCCCAAGAGCAAGGATGATCTTTCTGTCTTCTAAGATCTTCAATTTATTTCTTTAGTGTTTTATAATTTTCATTGTAGAGGTCTTTTACCTCTGTGGCTAGATTTTTTCCTTAGGTATTTTATTGTTTTTGAGGGTATTGTGAATGGAATTATTTTCTGGATTTCTTTTTCAGTGGATTAGCCATTCACAGAAAGTGAAGGGTCTTATGTTTTCTCTCATATGTGGACACTAGGGAAAAATTGGGATACCAGGGGGACTTCAGATAATGGAAGAGAAACTCCAGTGGATCCAGGGAGGTGGTCTAGGGAAGGAAGGATCAATGAAGGAATCGCTTCCATTGACATTATGTACCTATGTGAGAATACCAATGTTAATCTCAATACCCCGTATGGAGAAGGGTGGGGGGAAGGAGATGGAGCAGGGGGAAAGCCCACCAAAGGCTGTGTGCATGTACGTCACTATCACTATGAACTGCATTATGATGTGAGACTATACTGCACCAATAAAAGTATTAATGAATAAGTAAATAAAAAGAAAATCATCAAGTCATTTAAGAAAGAATCCTCATTAGGGCATCAGTAGATTTCTCAGGAGAAACCTTATAGGCAAGGAGAATGCAAAGATATATTCAAAATGCTGAAAGAAAACAAACAAACAACAACAAAACAACTGCCAGCCAAGAACACTGTGCCCAGCAAAGTTGTTCTATAGAAATAGAAAAATAAAGTCTTTCTCAGGCAAGTACAAGCTGAGGTGATCCATCAACACTAGATCTACCTTTTAAGAAATACTTAAGAAGTTCTTCAACTGGAAATGAAAGAATGATAATTACCATTATGAATATATGTGAGAGTATAAAACTCACTGGTAGAGATAAATTAAGCCGAATTCAGAGTATCTCATTACTAAAATGGTAGTGCATAAATCTTTCAGATCTCTAGTATGAAGGTTGAAATTCATAATGGTTAAAAATACCTAAGGCATAATAAGGTGTTAAGGAATCACAATATAAAAATATATAAACTGTGAGAACAAAAATATAAATTGTGGGAGGAAAGGTAAAAATCTAGATTTGTATGTGACTAAAGTTAGGTTGTGATCAGTTTAAAATAGTCTATTATATGATATAGATGTGTTATGTAAGCCTCATGGTAAGCACAATACAGAAATGACAGCAAATACACAGATGAGATAAAGAAAGAAGCCAAGGCTGAGCACTAGTATGCCCACTCTTGCCCCTTGTATTCAACATAGTACCAAAAGTCTAGCAAGAGCAATAAGACAAGAAAAAGAAATAAAAGATATCCAAGTTAGAACAAATGAAAAATATTATTGCTATGTGCAGAAAACATGATCATACATGCAGAAAACCCCAAAGATTAAAAGGAAAAAAACTGTTAGAACTAATACATGAATTCAGTAAAGTTGCAAGATATAAAATCAGCATATAAAAATAGTAGCACTTCTTTTTTTTGAAGTTGACAGTTGCTTTGATGTTTTTTCTTTTTTTATATATTTTTATGTTCATTTATTGGTGCATTGTAATTATACATTTTGATATATGTCAGGGTATCAACATCATACATGCACACATTGCACATTTAGCCCTCCCTCCAATCTCACCCTATTCCCTCCCCCTTCCCTCCCTTTCATGCTCCGGATAGTGATTGAGTCTTATAGGTTTGTGTATGTACATCATGTGCTATAGTGTGTTTCCCTCCACCCCCTCCCAACTCCCTCAGTTAGGTCACCTTCTTTGTCCATCTAAAGATTTCTTCTTCTTCCCTTCTAAGTCTCTTCTAAGTCCCATTCTATCTAGCTCCCACAGATTAGGGGGGGCATCCAATTTTTTACTCTTAGTGACTTACTAATATCACTTAGCATAATGTTCTCTAGTTCTCTCCATTTCCCTGCAAATGATGTGATTTTGTTCTTCTTTGTGGCTGCGTAAAATTCCATTGTGTACATATCCCATAGTTTTGTGATCCATTCATCTGTTGATGGACACCTTGGCTGGTTCCAAAGTTTGGCAATTGTGAATTGT